>VYZV01035869.1:125175-166287 GCA_013401275.1 Pandion haliaetus | reverse complement strand
GGTCCTGAAATGATTTTTCCCTTCCTTCAAAACGCTGAGGTTTCAGACATCGTTTCTTTTTTGCACAGTACAAGCAGACAGCCCTGGCCTTTCCTCCGAACCCCTCGGTTACACAACCACTGGCAGGACACCAGTGGCCTTGCCCACCGCCCCCTCCTTCACCATCACTGGCTGTTTCGGAGCAGGTGTCTGCAATCCTCCTCCCGGAGCGAGCCTGGCCTCTGCAGCCAAGCCCAGCTTCACGGGGGACGGATCTTGGGGTCTCCCCAGACCGTGGAGCCCCAGGCAGGCACCTGGGAGTCCTCCCTTGACAAACCCTCCTCCCAGCAAAAGCTGACAATAAAAGCATTGCCAAGATCCTTGGCCGGCTCCAACACAACCTTTTTTTTTTTTTTTTTTTTTTTGCAGGTGACTGCTGGGAATTAATCCTCTCTGTTACCTGCTGCGGCCACGAGCAACGCCATCACAAGTGTCCTTTAGATAAGGTTGCTGCCACTTAATTAGCTAATATTTGCACAGCGGCAGGAAGATGTAGACAGCTTCCTCGGCGCTAAGCATAGCTATTAGGTGGAAGATGATCCGTCCCTGCTCGGGCAGCGGCAGCAGAGCAACCGCAGTGGCTGTGCTGGCTGTCGGCAGCAGTATTGCCCGGGAAGGGTGCAGTCCCAGCGGGCTCTCCCAGCAGAAAGTCACCTACAGAAATTACATGTCCTCTCCAGAGGTTCTGCCCAGCTGCTCCCAGCCCCAGGGGAGCTGAGGTTCTTCTTTCCAAGAAGAAAGGGGGCAAGGGCAGATTAAACACAGGCTTACCAAGCCCCTTCCATCTGCTCAGGTGCCTACCGCATTTCCAGAGAGACCTTCTGTCTGGGCTCTGCCTTAGAGAAGCAGAAGACGACGTTGAGGATGCAGCGCAAAGGCAGGAGGATGCGGAGGGGCTTCATCTCTCATCGACCCACCGTGCTAGTCCTGGCAGCGGGATGCCACGGCCCGATGCTCTGTGGACGTGGCATCTCCTCGGGCGAGGAGACCTGTGAACACCTACCACACCTCCCGGCCCCGTTGGCCACAGCAGCTCATTCCCAGAGCCGTGATGTTGCGTGCGGGGCAGTGTCCCTCCTGGGACCTATGGCACAAATCCTATCAGCAGCACCCGCCAGCACCCGTACACTTCATTTAGTACTTCATTTAGGGGCTGATCCTGCAAACGTGAGGATGAAAGGAGCAGAGGGTGAGCAGGACCAGCCCTCCTGTGCACAGGGATGCGCTCTCCTCCCACGGCATCGGCTGTTCTTCCCCACCGGACCATCGCTGCTGCAACCCGCGGGTGCTTCCAGCATCTGTGGACTTGGGCCCCAAGCTATTTCTTGCCTTTCCTTTCACTATTGCCACGATAACATTGCAGGCCAGAACTTGAGGAGACCGTAAACGCTTTGGAGAAAAGCTGCCTCTGGTAAGGCAGTTATTAAAGATATCCGTAGCACCACCCAAATTGCAAGGGGAGCAACAGAAAATGAGACAAATGTGCAGAAACGCTGAGAAACAGCGGTCACACGACTGAAGCACGAAACAGGATGGTGAGAAATCCGGGCTTTTTCCCTGCTTTGGCCCAAAAGGGAATATTTGGGACAAACCCACCAACTCTCAGTTTCCTACACGCAGAAAGCTTTCTTGAGGGAGTCCTGTTTGCTGGGAGCAAAGGCTGCTCCCACGAGCCACAGCTTCAGAGCTTGGGACATGTTCCCTGTAGAGCACAGAAGGAGCACAGAAACACTGGTGCAAAAGCATAATTAGGCGATCGTATTTTTAATAAAAAATTTAAAGAGTTTGCTTGTGGCTATCTGGGGTGGAAAGAGCTGTGCCAAGCTACGGCGTGGGTTTCTGCTGGGTTTTGCCCTCAGTTCAGGGGGCTCTTGCTCTCGCTGGGAATTTCGGAGTGCTGAGCAAATGGGTCTGGTTTTGGTTTTATGTCGCAGAGAGCACTGGCATGGGGCTGCCTCCAGCAAACGTGAGTGCTGGGTTAACGAAGCCTCACTGTAATTTATGTGCCGGTTTGGGAACCCACAGTCCTCGAGGGAACACGTCAAATCCACATCAACCGCCACATCTCACCGCTGGATCCCTGCTGGGATGGCTGCTCACTCCTTTCCCCCCCACGCATACCCCTGCCCACCAGCTAACCCACCTCGTGGGCTGAGAGGGGGTGGGTTTGAGGCCGATTCCTGACCATCGCTGGGGAATTTCCAGGTCTTGCATGAAACGCACGTGGCCTTTGCTTCTTTTGGGATGTCCTTTAAATGCTGTCAGCCCTTCACAGGCCACTTTGCACCGGCTGCTGCAAAGGGGAAGGGCTCCGCGTGTCCAGCTCGCCAGCTGGGAAGGGATGGAACTCCCCAAAAAGCCCCCCAGGGAATCAGGGCAGCTCTCCTGCTGCCCTCCAGCTGCAGCACAGCCAGCAGGACATCTGCTTGGTGCATGATGCTGAGTTTTGGGGAGAAGCACCTCATTGCTAGGGCTGTCGTGCAGATGATGAGCCACTGCTATAACACCCAGAGCCCTGCAGCCCCTCCAGCACTGCCACGATTCCCTTTCCCAAGTCGATGAGGTGGTAAATGTGCATTCATCCATACCTGGCAAGCCTCCTCGGGTCTCGGCTCCAGCCCTGGCAGTGTGGGATGCAGACACTCATCCTCCCCGAAAGGAAGGAGAAAATAAAACACAGCCAGGTTTCCACCTCGCTATGTGAAGATACGTCCTGGCCCCTGCCACTGCGGATCCCTTTACAGTGACACTGCTTCATCCAGGCCTCTTGGCAGATCCAGACAGGCTCTGTGTTGACACACCTGGAGCTATTTGCAGCACCTAGATGGGACTCCAAGGATAACAACAGTAATTCAGCATGGCGCGGAGACAGGCTCTGGCAAACCCACCTTTACAGCCACTCACAGGGGGTAAAACAGTTCTGCAAGGAGGGTCCCACTCTCACACCGCCACGGGAGAAACATCAACACCCCAATTAACCAGCAGCACCTCACACCTCGGCCGCATTGAGGGAGCGGTGGAAAATGGGCCCTTATTTACGAGCACCCCTCCAGCATCCCTCCCTCGCCAGATTCCCGGTGCCTCCTGGGACGGGGGACACAAAGCGCAAGGGTCGCTGTTATTGTCCTGTCTAGGCAAGCGGTTCGGGAAGCGACGGGACAAGCAGTTCCTTCTCCCTGTTTGCTTTTTGCAGGTTTTCCTTGTGCAAGGTGCTGGATTAACAACGCCGAGCTCTGCACCCCACCCAAGGCCGGCAAGCACCGGTGATAAAGTGCTTTGCAGCCGCTGCGGTGCAGCCGTGCCGAGCCCAAGGGGGCTGGGGAGGACAGGGCAGCTGCCCAAATCCTTCCTTTCCAGCCAGGAACTCCGAGCTGCTGACACCTGGCTGTAGGTGATTAGCAGAAACAGTCAAGCTTATTTCATGCATTTTAGCCAGACACTGATGACTTGAGGTCACAACCCCTCACTAACGAGAGGCTTTGCATGCCTGACCAATGCCCCGGAGCAATTAGTCCCTCACAATGCTTATTATTTCTATATGAAACGGATGCTGCATGAGTTTCTTACTGTTGGCAGAATTTCCTCCCTGTAAAGTAAATAAGCGTGCCCGTATTTACCAAAAGCGTTCCTGAGCGCCGTGTCCCCAGCGAGGCTGCAGCAGCGCCTTGAAGGAGAGCCAGCATGGCTCGGTCACGACTGAGCCAGGATACCCCATCGCTCTTCTCTGAAAGCCCCGGGAGAGGCTTTTAGCTCCAACCCCACGACCACGAGCAGCCCTGGTACGGTCGGCCACAGAGCCTGCAACATCTCTGCCAGGAATGGGGCGAGAGCAGCACAGGAGGGTTATAACCCAAACGGCAACACAGACCCCAAAGAGCCACTGGTTATCTCCTTAGGTAGGCTGTGCTTTGCCAGCACGTCTGATCACCTCTAACCTTCAGCTAAAACACCACAACATCTATTTATAAGACCCGGGGACTGTAAAAACCTAAATTCAAGCCGTGGAGCAGCTCAGCCAAGTCAACCACCGAAGGCATTAACACCTCCCTCGCAGCCAGACCACACAAACCCAGGCTGGCAGCATCTCCCCGGCCCACGACATGCCAACCGCACGCACCACCCGAAAGGCCACGCTGGCTGCGGGGCGTGAATCGCTCCCCCGCGCTGGAGGACGCGGCACCAGGAACCCAGGAGCACCCCGAGGAGCTCCGCACCCTCCGTAAGGGACCTGTCACCCAGGGCAGGCTGCAGCAAAGCACCGCTCAGCAGATGCAAACCAGCCCAAGCGACGAGGACCCAGCTGCTGCTCCCACGCGGAGGTGTCCCTCCAAAGCGCAACTCCCTACAACATATTTTTTTTAGCGTGGGGGCATACTTATAGGCTTGCAGTTTGTATGAGACTGTGCTCCTTCAATGTCCTTTGAAGCACTTGCCTTCCGATTCGGAAGGGAGCTTGGAATAAAAATTAAAAGGCAAACAAAACCAGTGTCTCCACTTAAAAGCCCTTTAAAGGCTTGGAAATGATTAATGTGTTTAAACTAAACTGTAGCTGTTTTAAGAGGAGATAAATATAAGATCAAGACTTCTGACTACACAAACAGTGCGAAAGCGTAAGTAAACAGCCATGACAAGTTTAGCACTCTCTTGGAGACAGAGTTCTGCAGAGGACGTGTGTGTTCCGTGCCATCTCTGCAGGATTTACAGAGGAAACATCGGGCTGCCACCAAAAAAGAGTGACGTGCAATTGAGCTTCTCCGTAGCCGGCTGCACTGCGCAGGGTCAGAGCACCCTGCTCATCCGGGGGTCTGGGGCGGCAGAGCAGCCAAAGAGGGTTTTCCAGGAGAAACAGTCGATGGACAACGTGTGTGGCATCGTCACTGCATCTATCTCAAGGCAGACAGTTCCTCTCCCAGCTCCCCAGGACAGAAAAATGTTGCAACACCAAGATTAGTGGAACTTCTGCCCAAAGAGTCATTGCTGTTGATGGCTAGCGTCTTACAAATCCACTCAGCCCTGCTCCAGATCTCACCAGCACTACTTTTGCTCAGCCCAAGATAAAACCAGGACCAGGGTGACAGAGGGAAGCCACCTCCTGCCACCACGGCAGGGGCATTTTCCACGAGGTGTGGGCCGCACCAAGCCTGGCATGGAGCTAGAGGGCAGGAGGTAATGCAGGCAGCTGGCAGCGCGTCCCCTCTTCGATGGGAGCACGATGGCAGAGCTGCAACGTGCAGATGCATTGGCACATTTTGCAAAGCAGCTGCCAAGACTGCTCATCACCTTTGTGATCCAACAGCAGCACCACAAGCCAGGGAAGACCGATGGAGCATTGACGGAGGGGAGGAGATATGGTGGGAGGGACAGGCAGAAGCCCCTGACCAGTGCCAGGAGCACAACCCCATGTCCCCAAGAACAAAACACGTGCTCCGTGGCACTGGTTGGTCTGTTTTGTATTCAACAGGCACCTGAGACAGAAAAACGCGTGCATCTCCCACACAGCCCTGGTGGGACCCCACCGTCCTCCTCCCCAGCCTGGCGAGCAAGAAATCTTCCCTCCAGCTTTGGCAGATGGCGAAATACTCTATAAGAGGAAGAAGGAAAAGAAGCAATAACAAAGCCATTTCTGCCACAGATGAGTAAAGATGCTTGAACTCCCTCCAGAAAGAGACATCGTGTCCTCCAGGGCAGCTTGCAATGCTCTGCCTGGCAGATGAACTCTGAGCCTGCTCTTGAATCATCCGAATTGCCTTAGCACCAGCTCCCTTGCTGCCCATCTCGTTTCACAATTGAGAGCTGTGCCCTGGAAACTCTGGGATTTACATTCCTGCCTTGCTCAGGATCCCGGCACAGAGATGCCATTTTATCCCCGGAGCTGCTGTGCTGAGCTGCTCGCCCTCCCGAGAGCACAGAGGCAATCCTCGGTACCCTTCCCACCACCAGATTTCCCTTTACGCCTCAAAATCAATTTTTCCCTTCAACATCTGAAGAACTCCTCACCCTCTTTTTCCCCACAGAGAAGCACTAGAGCCTCTCCATTTAGCGCAGCCTGCTCCCCACGCCTGCCATCCAAGCCTTACCGTCCGGAGGTCCCGATGAGCCTGGTTCACCACGAACCCGTGTCCTGGTTCTGCGTGTTGTGTCTTTCTTGGTGATCCAAGACAGAGCTGCTGGTTCAAAGAAAAGGCACAAAACACAAAGATTGTCAGACCTGAGCATGGAGAAACTCCTTTGTCAGCTTTATCCTAAAGAGCAGGATGCAAAAGATGAAGACAGAGCCCGTACTAGCAGCCCCAGTATGAATTCTTCCATGCAACACATAGTGACTTCCTGAAATGAGCCCAGTGGGAATGGTTTTGGGAAGCAGAGACTGTGTGCACACACACACGGATGCAGGGAAGGGCCTGATGCTGACATCCCTTGCTGTGCAGCAGGGATAATTGCATGAGCGTGGTGGGAAGGAGGTGGTGGTTCCTTGGGGCGTGGAAGGAAAGGCAAGGAAACAAACATCAGAGAGTGCAGGAAGCAAAGTGATGCATCGGACTTTTCTGCTGAAAGATTCATGTTGAGTTCAATGGGCCATTTAGCAGGTAACTGTCACTTCAAACAACATGGATTATTCAGACAACAGGAGACAAGCCGGGGTAATGCTGCTCGTAATCCTGTGTATGTTCAAACACTTTGACGGCTAGATAAATAGACTATTTAATTAAACCAACAAGTCATCGTTTATTTTCACATCACAATAGGTTAAATGGCTTTTTATTCCCATTTTCCATATCAACAGAGCAGACTTTTTAGTAATAAAAGCTAAACTCTAATTAACAGCTGGTGCGGTTGTACTTGGCAGCATTGTGAGTAATTCAGTACAAAGCAAACACATTTACTATAAATGGCTTTTGATTGCAGAGACCAAGGTAATGGATGTTTTGCGAGCGGGTGCCAGCTACCGCCTGGTTATTGTTTTGGAGGCGTCGTGACAGGACCAAGGACGAGGTGAGAGCGGGCATTGTCCTGGCCAGGAAGATGGAAATGAGAAAACATCTAAATGATTTATAAACAGAGCCTGGGACAGGGGCAGCACCCACGGGTGCTGCCAAAATGCCACTTGGGGAAAGCAGCCAGAGCCCCCACCGACCGCAGTGGGGTTTCAGGACGAGCCCCACGGCAGGAGGGTCCCGTTAAGAAATTAAAACACTAGGATGAGTGATCATCCCAACCTGCCCATGGACACCCGGCTCTGTCTTACGCCAGCCCTGTCCCCTGGGGCTCGGCCGGTGCTCGCCCAGCAGGCAGGACCGCATCCCCCACGTCCCCACGATGCCCCCCACTGCCTGCTGCTGCTGCTACAAATCAACGGATGCCACTTAGGGATGGGATATGAGATCTGCCCAGCTCATCATTTCCTATCGTAACCTCTTTTTTTTTTTTTTTTCCTCCTATTAAATCAGCGCTGCTTTAATAAGCGGCTTGCTGCTGGTAGTGCCAGCGAGGAAGGGGCTGATGCTGTCAGCACGGGAAAATAAATGGTGTGTCAGCGGCTTCACCTGCCAGGAGCGTGATCTGCAGCACTCCCCACACCTTCCAACCCCGCCAGCCCCGAGGTTTATCTAGGCACACTGTCGGTCACGTCTACCCCCTTTTAGTGTTTTCCATTATTTATGCATTAATATTGACAACAGGTTGAAGTCCCCAGCTGTAAAAATTATTTAAAATCAATCTCTCATGCTTCACTTACTGATTTCCCATTTAAACGGTCTCTCCGGTGATTTAAATACCACATCCTCATCCAGGCCTCCGTATTGATCCGCTGCTCAGATGGAACGTTCCCCATGCCAGGCAGAGTGTGCCCCATGATTTGTCCCCCCTAAGGTGGCAGCTTTCCTATAACATGCAAGGCAGGTTTTCTCAAATTAAAACGGAGGGAAGGTTTATTCCAAGATATTACAGCAGGGCTTTGACCTCTGAACCGAGGTGCAGGTGAGAAGGAGAGATGGATGCTCCCGGGGAGCCATGTGTGCTCTGCAAAATGGGGTTTGGGTCATGTCCACAGTAGCTGCTACATCATTCGGGCTGGGAAAGTGGCTTGGGGGTAGATTTACTACAGTGCTCGGGAGTCAGCACTGGTGTTTTACCATCCCTCTTACCTGAAAGCCTCATTGCCAGTGCTGCCAGTGTAGTCGGCCAGCTCCAGTTGCCAGAAGGAAACTGGGAGCTGAGAAAACCAACAGTATTGAGTTAACGACTGTTTGGCTGGACGTAAAATTATGACGCGGTGGAAAGGACTTGCCTCTGCTTCTGACAGCGGAGCAGCTGGGAGAGGGAAGGCACAGGGATGCGAATCCCCTCCAGAACAGTCAAAAAACCCCATGGGAAGCCGCTCCCCAAGGGATGGGGAATCCAGGCACAGCCCGGGAGCATTTGCTCTCTGCCTCGTGCAGTATTTAAGCATCGCACAAAGAGCGGGAGGGCTGGGTCGGGAGCAGCGTCTCCCCCAGGCTCTGCTCCCAGGGCCAATCCGCCTCGCACAAACACACCGCGCTCGTGCCGTCATCGGCAGCCCATCGCTTTCCATCGCAGCAGTGCCTGCACCCCCACCGCGTGCGCCGAGGGGCTCACGCGGCCTCACGCCGGGACCTCCTGCCTTACAAGAGTGCCGCCGGCCTCTGCCAGGCTGCGGTACCTGGAAAGCATCCAGCGTGCAGGGACTCTGCATATTAAACAAGGACTTCAGCACGAGCAAATCCTTTCTCTGAAAGCAAGAAAACATGCAGCGTTCTCCCTTGTTTTTAAAGGGAACACGTAAGCTGGTTATTTTGAGGGAGGCTGGTCGCAGCAACTTCATAGAGCAAATCCCACAGCCTCTAAACCCCCAAAATGCTTGGGGGCCATTCTGCCTACCTGAGCAAACCCAAGAGCAAGCAGCCCAGACCCCAGACGAACCCTCTCCCCACCTTTCCTGTGCCGAGATCCTCCAGTATATTTTGACCAGCTCTAGTTTTCCTAGAGGAAACCAGAGAACTGAGAAAACCTGCAGCAGCTGAAGGGCCGCATTCAGCTTGGACACCATGGCGTAACCCGATGGAAACCCAGACCCCATTCCCAGCAGCGGGAATGCTTTCCAGCCCCCACCGCTAGCTCCTGTTTTGCCCAGGCCTGGATGAGCAGCCAGGCAGGAGAGGAGCAATAAACCTGCCAGCTCCAGGAGCGCTGGCACAGACCCAGGCGTTACTGGGGCTCGTTGGAGACCTCTCCCCTTTGCTCTCAAGTTCTTCCCCTCCGCCATTGGCGCGCTGGGGACTTGTCCCACCTGTACCCTTCACCATGGGCATCTCTCACCTGCAGCTTGGCTCACCACGCACAGCCACGGGACCACCACTGGTGTGGCTCCAGGCTGGCCAGCGGGACGAGTTGCTGTCCTGGAAAGACTCAGGGGCTTGGCCTTTAGGGCACCCAGCCTTGCAGAAACCCTTCCCTGTGCGGGATGCACTGAGGGCAGCTCTGGCTCCCAAGAGCTGCCTTCCCCCAGTGCCAGCGAGACCCTCCTGGGCAGCCACCGTGGCCAGACAGCCCTCGTTGGGACCAGGGATCGCCCAGCAGACGCGTCCCCCTTGCTAACAACAGAAAAGTCACCTTGATATTAAATGGAAGCACCAGGGCACTGCAGTACGGAGAAGGAGCTGCTTTGCGTGCATGCAGAGAGAGCTCTCAGCGGAAAAAAATCTTTGAATCTTTAAGTGGAAAAAGACAAAGGCGGCAAAACAAGCAAGTTTGCGAAGCCAGCATTACTGGCCCCATCTTCCACAGAAGGCACAGAAATTGTGGCAGCCTCAGCTTGATCTTCCTGGTGTGTTAGGATAAACCTATACAGCTTCATTGGGGTTATTTTATTTTCTAGCATATGTTTGAGGGGAGAATGGAGGATAGTGCCCCTGCCCACATGATAATTACGGATGTTTGAAGCCCTGGTACCAACTCATTTTGCTTGTGCCACACTGGAGGCAGTTGCAGGGAATGCCGCTCACCCAGCTGCCCGCTCCCCAGCGCGGCAGGACACGGGGCCGAGCAGCATCGCTGCTGTGGCCAGGCACTGCCCTCACACCGCTGCGGCCCCCGGAGACAGAGGTTCGTCTCTGGCGTCCACCACTATCGGCAAAAGTCATTCTGGATACCAAGTCTGAATCCTTCATTAACATCTGCACCTCTCTGATAGGCAAGGTGCTTTTGAGCAGAGCACCTTCCTCCCCATCCCCAACCCAGCAACAGGTTAGCTCGGTAAAATAACCATTTATTTTAATTTTGGGCCATGCACATGGGCTGGCAAGCCTGCCTCTGCAAGGGACAATAACTGCTGGGCTCCAGCAGGTTTGCAAGAGGCACAGCCTTGCACATGCACCCGTGCTGACCACATCTTTGGGTCAGGCAGGCTGCTGCACAGGCTGCTTTCTTCCACCAACCCCACCAAAACATGAGCTACAGCAGCACAGTATGATTCGGGACAACAAGGCACAGATTTTTTTGCAAAGCCCTGCAAGCTGCAAAAATCAGACAAAATGTTATTTGATCATAAAGCTCCGGTTTCCAACGCTAATGTGGAAGCAGCTGGGCGCAGCGTGCACGACATGGCTCGCTGGGTCATATGGGATGGAGCTGCTCCAGGGCGAGCGGATTTGAGGAGCCTCGTTAGGGTATAATAGCAGCTTTGTGGGGAAATGGCTGGAAGGGTGTTTGGAGAGCCAGCCCCTGCAGCCGAGCTGCTTGGGCTGCACACTTGCCAGGGGTAAGCGGGCCAAGAATGCAATGGGCTGTATTAGACTTGTCATCGTGGCCAGTGCTGGGGAGCAACACGCTGTAAAGAGCCATCGCTTTTGGAAACGTTTTTTCCCAGCAGCTCTTTAGGGAAGTGCTACCAGTCCCTCCCCCTCTCCGGCCCCGCTCCCAGTGCTGTGCCATGTGTAGGCATCTGCCTCCACTGCCCTCCCGGACCCCATGGTACCCGGCATGTGGGGCAGGGGGGATATACGGTGCTGGGTCGGATGTACAGCATCCCATCCTGGGATGCTTTTCTGGGGATGCAGCTATGTAATGGAAGTGTGTCCTCCAAATCCAGACCAGTCACCCAGAGGAGAAGGGGGTCGTGGTCCCATTAGGATAACTCACCAGCCACAGCTGTCCTATAGCCTCACCTATACAATACCTGCTGTACCTTACAGCAGCGGCTTTGAAGGCGCAGGCTGCAGATGCACGGAGACCAGACGGCGGCTTTAAGCGAAGCAAGAAACCAACAGGCAGCAGCATCAAGCCTCAGCTTCCCCGGGAAAAGATGGGGACCTGCGAAGGAAAGCTGCTGCCCTGGGATGGGGCAGGGATAAGCGGCCACTTGGGTTTTTTCTGCTTCACCCCTCAACCTTTCACAAGCAACTGGGTCCAGTTTCTACCGACCTTGGAGGCTGTGCAAAGGGGGAATATAATTTTGTGCCGACGGTGTGGATTCCCTTCTTCCTGCTAAACAAGCTCTTATTTCTCTTGTCACCTTTCATCCGCTCTGTCTGGTTTTGAAAACCTGCCAGGAGAGAATAAGGAGCCGCATTCAGGGCGGATTACCCAACCTCAAAAAACAAGGCGATGCTTTTAAAGCCACCTCCACTCCGCTGATGGAGAAAGGCAAAGCCAACGCTGAGAGTCAACCCAGGGAAAGAAAAAAAACCTGCCACCTGCATTTACTTTGTGTGACCTCTAGCTCCAACTATCGCTCGCGTAGAATAAATACAGAGGGGAGAGAAAAACACCGTGTCCTAAAGCAAACAGCAAGGACAAGCTTGATGAGAGTATTTAAGCGCTTATTAGAGAGCGCTTGATTGCAAACCTTGTAGGAGCCCCACGGAGCATGTGATGTTTGTTTTACCAGCACTTAGCAGCTGTCCTGTTAAGGAAGAGAACAAAGTGTAGGTGTTATAAAGTCAATATTGTTACAAGGAGGCGTGTGACAAAGGGCCACCGAGCTGCAGTTCAATGAAATCACTCTCTCATTGGGTTTATACAGCTTAGCTGAGGTTTATATTATTTCCCCTGAATTACTTTTCCAGATGTGTATGACACAAAAAATTAAGATCATAGACCCAACATGATTATTTCCACCGATGAGATTAATGTGTGGGTTTGGTTTTGGTTTGTTTTTTTTTTTTTTAATCTTAACTAGAAGATGGATTTTTTGATTGAAACAAAAGAGTCTTTTCAAATGGTTTCATATCCCTCAGGGCAGCAGCCCCGCTTCAGGCGGGGAGCTGCTCTCCTCCTCCCGTTGCATTTTCCCCAGTCCTAAGAAATTATCCTTCAAATTGAAATTTATCCTGAATATTGTGGCCAAGAGATGTATTGAAAAGAAAGACCACGAATCTCATTGGCATCTTCTTGACTGGCTGACCTGTAATTAGCAACCTTCAGAAAAATTAAAAAAAACCAAAAAAACCCAAAAAAACCAAAACCCAACTTTTTTTGCACCTGGATCATTAGAGCATTAAAGCTTTTAATTGCCCATATATCCATCCCTGGGGCAGACACCTCTGAGCTGCTAGTTCACAGGGAGTTCTATTTTAACACTTGCTTTTTGATTGCAGAATTTTTGGCGGCCTTTGCCAGGATGGTGAAGTGCAGTAAAAAGACACATTCACAGAAACACCCATGCCAATAAAATGGGTCTTTTCCATTGTGAAAATAATTCCTTATAAAATTATGACCCTAANCAGCCCCAGCTCAGCTGTGTCGTCGTGCTCCCCCCCCCAAGCAGGGCTCCTGCTCCCAAACCCCCCAGCCCTGCAGAGGCTGCTGGGTCCCTGCGTGTAACCTGGAACCATTGCACAACACCCCGAAATAAAGAGGCACAGCTTGTATTTCCTGCTTCCTTCCCGGGAACCGCTGGGGCAGAGCCCTTCAAGTTTTATGTGTTTAAATTCTGCTCTGACACCACAGTCCCAGATTTGTGCTTTCAGGAGGAAGGATTAACTTTATCCTTATTGCAGCTATTAACCTCTGCCTGCAAGGACACTAGAAGTAAATGAGTAACTTCATTTCTTGGGTAACAAGAAAATATACAATACTTTCACCAATGCACACAGAGAAGTGATTTTTCTTTCCATGTGTGAGAGTAAACACTTTTTTTTTTAAACACCCTAGGTTATTTTTTTTAAAGGAACTTCCCAGTTTGCAAATTTTCACATTTTTATTAGGCATGTGCATCCATCAGGGGCTTGGCCTCCGCTCCAGATCCAGAGCCACATTTTCTAATCCATAACTTTTTTTTTCTCTTTATAAAACCAGAGGTGTCAAACCCCGACCTTGAGAGGAAGGTGGAAATCCAGGCTTGAATCCTAATACCACAGCCTGACCTCTTCGCCTGTATTTCACACCTCTGGAAATACCATCCGCTAAACCCTGCTTTTCCACTTAAGCACCATTGAAAAAAAGGAAACTATCTATAAGCTTCACCTAGAATAACACAAAAGCTTTTACGATAGCTGCCCTGTCTGGGGTCGGGTGGAAGCATCCCACCCCTGCTTTGGGGTACAGAGGTCTCGGGCCACAGGGAGCCCCTCCAAATAGCAGCAGACAAGAAACCACAGCCCAAGAAATGGATCATTTGTTCCTGTCTGGGTATTGCTGCATTTTCCTACCGAGTGAGTCTCCCCCCGGCTCTGCAAATAGCAGCTCTGCCTTGTTTATAAAGGCAATGTTGACATTTTGTTATAAATGGTAATGTCAATTTGATAAAGTTAATTACTTATTATTTGGAATCTAATTTGCATTGAAGGTTGGATTCATTAAAAAGCAGAACTTGTGTTTAAACAAGAGGTGTCAGAAGCAGCTGGGGGGATGCGGGAGCGGGCTGGCCCAGCGCCGGCGATGGGCAGCTCCCCACGCATGCCGGTTCTGCGGGGTGTGCTCCAGCCCCACTGTCAGAGGGTTTATTAACACAACAGATGAAAGTATTAACGTACCAGAGCTGAGAATTCCCAATGCAATAATGCATTCGCATAGTCCAAGCTCAAGTAAATATTTACTTTGTCTTATTTTTCAACTGAATTTCTTAAAGCGGCTGAGCAATTCCACTTTCCAACTCTGCTCTGGTTTCAAGTCCACAGCAAAACACCCTTCCTGCTCATACTCTTTTTAATATTGGTATTATGTTTAAAATACTTCTATTATTGCAACTTTTTTTGTTGTTGCATTGGTTCATTCCAACAGCACTTCTTCTAAACCTCAGGAACCCAAACCCTTGCAGAAGGCCCACCTTGCCAACATCGCGCCTTGATTTCCAGCCGTCTATCATCCCTCCATCCAACAGCCCTGAAAACATTCAAGCCAGTTGATTTTAGCACGTCACACAGAGAAAGCAAGCCCCAGACCTGCTGGCCCCTAACCCAGAGCCAAAGCCACACGCACTCACCTTCCTCTCTCTAGCTAGAGACAAAAACCCACATTTCCTCATGAGCAAATTTTCTTCCTGAACCCTCTGTACCGCTCAGATACCGTCAGCAAAGTCCGCAGTACATCCACCAAAACGCTGCTTAACACCCACCTCTCCATAGGTGGCTGGCTGGGAATAATTTGGGGGATTCCAGCTAGAGGATGCAACAAAACCAGATCAGCAAAGCTCCAAACCCGCCACCAAACAGCAAGGCACCTCTCCGAAACTCACCGGGAATCTTGGCAGGACCCGACCAAGCTGCCTGTCCCTTCCTCTCCTGCCAGACCCAAGGGCGAGCTGGTCCCCCGGGGCTCGGAGCAGGGGAGGAAGGAGGTATCGGGGTGCTGGTGCTCCATCCCACGACAGCCCTCCCCAGGGGCCACCGCGAGCGGCTGCAGCCACGGTCCTGAGCAGCGGGCAGGGGTCAGAGCTGGGAGAGCCTCGATTTACCCTGAAAGCACCAAAATGCAAGTGGTACACGGATGGGGCGTTAACCTTTGCAGCGCTGACAGCCCTCCATCCGCAGTGTCCGTGTCCTGTTTTTGCTGCACCACCTTTCACCCGCGCACCCGAGGCTGAGGGGGTGCAGACAACACAGTGTCCCAAGAGCTCATCCTCATCACCTTGCACCGGCAGGCTCCGAGTCACTGCTACACCGGATTTATTGTCAAAGTGATAGCCTCTGACATTTAAACCATCCTATTTTCCCTTTATCTCCTCACCCTTTTGCATTGCAGCTTTTAGTCTGTAACTCCGCGCCCAGATCCTTCCACCTTGTAGCATTTAGTCTGTAGCTTGCTAGAACAAACACAGCCCCGCAGGTACGAAGCGGGTAACAGTCATTTTAATGCGATAAATACTGCCCAACGCTATACATGCACAAGGCTTAACAACCGATCAGTGCAAAACAACCACACTTAATTAGGCATGTTACAATCAGTGCTGGTAGCGTGTTAAACAAGCCACCGAAAGGGAGCCTGAGCTGGTCTTGAGGAAGGGTGCAGCCTTATCAGGGAGAAGGTGTGAGAGGTTTCACAGCATCACCCCCACTGCTGGAGCCTGGCCAGGCACCCAGAGGAGGAGGATGCTTCTCCAGGGTCCCCCCTGCTTCTCCTCTAGCTGCTCACTAAAGAGCTTTGCCCTTTTCTTTCTCTCTCCTTGTTCCACCCCCCACCCCAAGGAACATCAGACTCGATGGGTGCTGTGATTCACGCTTTGTGCCTCAAGTCAAATCGAGGCAAAATCCAGCTAGCTCTGTACGTGGAGCCACTTCCCTTCGCTCCTGTGTTTGTCCTTGTGCTTGCTGTTATAGTTTTTAACCCCTAATGGAGGAAAACACGAGAAGAACATCCTCTGCCCCAGCCACCTTGCAGCTGCGTGCTGCCGAGGCCGTCAGACCCGACGGGCAGCGTGCTCCATTGCAAACCCCAAGATGATGCGCTTCACTCCAGACACCTTTGGCCGTCACAGCTCTTGATGAGCGCAGGCTTGTCTCTTCTTGCACCAGCCAGGTGGGAACATGCAACACCAGTGTTTAACCTGCGATAACCGTGCATTTCCAGCAGCACCAAATAGATCTCTCCTGCATTCTGTGCCCTGGGGAATTCATGCGTCTAGAGGACTGCCAGTAAACGACGAAGCACAGCATGGGAGGTCTTCCTCCGCTTGTTTTTCCCTGTGTGTGATGAAAAGGCAGGGTGCTTCATGCAACCACCCTTCTCCAGAACATCTCCAACACCCTCATTAACCGCTCCCAATGTTTTTCTAGCTGTCCTTCAAAGGCTGCATCCCCCCCGGCTACGGGGGTCCCGGAGACATTTCGGGGCAGGCAGAGGGAGGGGTGGGAGCAGAGCTGGTGACAACACGACCGAGCACCATCTGCCAACCCATGCTGCTTGCGCGTGGACCGGCAACCACACGGGACCCACGGCACCAGCGTGGCGGGGAGGCAGCAGCCCCACCGGTGCTGGGGCAAACCCCCACGGCTGCCCCACGGGCTCGGGGAGTGGGGAGCACAGTGAGGAGCTGCTGCAGGACCCCCAGCCCCGCCGCATTCCCCTTGCCAGGCAGAGGCTGTACAAACGGCTGCCAGGACTTGGAGCAGTGCAAGGGAAAGGCTAATCCAAACCCAAGAAGCTAACAAACGGTTTCAAAACATTTCCAAGTACAGCAGAAGAGCTAGTTCGCTTTGAACCACGGTAGGAGACAAGATTTACTAGGCAAAGCTGATGTTACTTACTGTACGCGTTTGCCGTAAAGGTTAAAGCGCTGTGAGCCAATACGGGTTTAGGGGCTTCGCCGTGACCCACTGCTCCACATGCTCATTTAATTTAATTTCTCTGGCTTTTGTCTGCAGAACACCTTCTACCCCTTTCAACAGTAAAGAGCCAAAGGCCCAAAGCTAATATTTATGCCTTAGATCTCCTTGATGATGCAATCTAGTAACAAATCACTACTTAAATAATCCAGCCATTTAATCATCCAGAAATGTGTAGAAATAAGAGGATTAGCATTCTATCCTAGGGAATTGTATTTTACAGGCTTTAGGTTTTTTTCCTAATAAAACAACAAGAGAAGCTCGTTGTATTTTAAAAATAAATCCAAGTACCCAAATCTCCAGAACAACCAAACTGGTGGGGCAGGAGAAGGCTTTTCCACTACCACCTAAAACTCCTCGCTCATTAATTAAAGAGTTTTCATCTGAGCCACAGGTTAAAAGATGTGGTTAACTCTTGCACATCCAGTCTCGGGGAGCTAACACAAAATTCTTTGCAGGGGGAACACTGGGAATCAGTCTGCTGCCTTTCCCTCAGAGCTAACTCGAGGCGGTCCAGCTGTGCCAATGCCATCCCTGCCCCTGGAGAGCGGCTCCAGCAGAGGCAAAGGACAAACTTCTTTCCTACAGAAAACAACTGTTGTTCCCCATCACCACCCAAACACCCTTTTACTCATCTTTTTATAGGTGCTTCGTCCACAAAGCTGACTATCATCAGAGACAATATAATTTTAGCATGTGGGTGGATTATTTTTAACAGCATCTGAACTCGACATAAATCAAGGCAGACATTGGAGACAAACGCTATTTCTGGGAAGCAGGGAGCAGCACATTGGAAAAGATTGTTACTTATATGTCATTCGGGCTGCCGGAGCAGGTCCTGCCCCGAGGAGGACAGCCACCAGCGCTGCCAGGGGACATCTGCACATAAACATCTACCCTGTTTATAAGGATAAAGCCCCGTGCTGCAGACACGGATGCTGCCGAGTTGTCACAGACACCAGCCCTTTTTCACATCAGCTGCCCACCCCAGTAAGATAAATGCTTTTACCTGAAGTAGTAAGCTTCAAGGTGATTTTCATCATCCACAAGCCCTCAGACGCCGCTCCCAGCATCGTCCCCGCACAATGCCCCCCCCGCTCTGCCAACGCAGGCTTTGCCACGTGCCAGCGGTTCATCTGCTGCCACGATTTCGTGAGGGTTGCTCATGCCTGCCAGGATTATCGCTTATAGTTATTCACACTGTGCCATGAACAGCAAGCCTCTCAGAAGAAAAGCAACTCCAATTTTAATTCCTTTGGGCAATCTAAAGCTTATTCCTGCAAATTCTTAAGAGTCAGCTTTCAGCCTTTGTACCCGGCCCCTAATTACCACTCACAGACGATCACCGTGGATGTAGCTAGGGGGAGATGGAGGCCACCCCACCATGGACCACCCCAGGCCAGCAAGCACTGCCCGCACTACGGAGCCACGTTACAGACCACACGTGCTCTGCAATAACCAGGGTTGGACATGAGAAAGGAGACCACAAAAGGGAGTGGAAAGTAGAAAAGAGTTCACTGCGAGAAAGCATATTAAAAGCAAAAATTCACAAAAAAATTCACTACAAAGTGAGTGTATCCCAAGCATCCAGCAGTGGCTGCTCTCTGATCCCAGCCTGCATTTTGGCGGATGCATCATTCAGAGCCAGATGAATTCCTGCATCCCCGTCACACACCGAGCAATGTCTGATGGAGATGGGGCAGCAGCAGAACTCCAGGGTCGTACATCTCTGCTCGGTGCCTGTCCTGCGGCCTGTGCTGCCTCCCCATCACACAGCGAGGACAAGCAGCAGCACCAAGTGCCCAACTCTGCCTGCTGCCAGCACTGCTCACATGCCTTCAGGCACCATTGCTTGACAGGCACGGCCAAAGCATAGATGTTCTGCAATGACTTCAAAGCAAAAGTTGACTTCCACTCCAGACAGCCTCCCTAGATAGTCAGGTTTTTTGGCCATGCCTTTGATCCCTCTCTGCAAATAGCTTCCACCAGGCAACAGAGGAGGATCAGGAGACTGACAGTCCCCGATCGAGAGGCCAGGCTGAGAACAGCTGTAGCCATCGGGGTCAGGGGCAGAGCATGTCAGCATGCAAGTGTGAAGCACGCACGGGAGCTGCCAGGTCCAAAAGCAAACAGGCTCCTCCGTATCAGCTTTTTCCTCCCCTGCTCTCTGGCAGCCTGCCTAGCGCACAGGCTGGGTTCAGCCAGAACGCTTTTCACAGCAGCAGAGTGCAGGCACCTTTTTTTTTTTTTTTTGCAAAGCACTTGGCAAGAAGAGCAGGCAGGCTAGCGAGGTAGGCAGTAAAACCCCGTTAACTTCACTGGGGAGAGTTCAGCTAATCCTACAAGCTTCTGGTACTTACATCCTTAGCAGTGATTCACTGCTGTGGACACAGAGGGGCAGAACACGACCTGGAAGAAGATTGCTGTCCTGAACTTTCATACCCTACCTTGACTCATTTTCAACAGCAGACTTTGGAAGAGTCCCAGTCCAAGAACAGCTCTGCTCCAGCTCGCTGTGTCTACAATTTCAAGGTTGAGCCTGCATGTTATTCTTCTGCTTTTCATTACTCAGCAGAGGCTGCAGCCAATTAATGCCAAGAACATCCAAGCAACAGAGTCCAGAGCCTTCACCTTTTGCCAGTAGGAATCTCTGACGATTCAGAGCTGGCAGGAAGATCAGGCAACGTTAGCTGCAGACTTCAGCCCGTTGTGGTAGGAATTTGTTCCCTCAAAAGGTAAACATAAATTCAGTTGAGTATTCCTGACACATGCTGGCTTGCTAAGGAACTAAAGGACAAGCAAACCGACCGAAAATCTTCTCTGACACCAGGTTTTCTCACAGAGCAGGGCATCCACTGCTCATCAGCTCTCTTCCAGAGAGAAGCAGCTGGCTGGAAGTGCTGAAATTTTGCAGGCTTCCAGCTGCATGAACCAGAAATCACAGAAATGTGCCTCAGAACAAAGGCACTGAAGAGCTGTTTTCACCAGCGGGCTACAAGCCTTTACAAAATAGCACAATGCATCACGCTGGAGCATGGTATGCTCCTGTTGGCCAGCAGAAGAACTGGCAGAAACAAGAAGGACCTGCCATGAACCTTGTTTAAATGAAGAAAAGCACTAATCACACAGATTATCAGGCCTTTGCATCACACTGGTTACTGTGTTTCCATGTATAACCCAGTTCTCCTCAGCAACAGGTTCAAGCATCCCAAGAGGGAGGCGAGCAGGCAGCTGCCTCTACCAAGCACAGAGCAAACAGATCCCGAGCAAACATTCCTGCTGCTGACAGCAAGACCCCGAGATGCCTTTCGGTTTAGAGCCCCTGCTCTATAAATCGCTCCAGCCCAATAAATTGCTCTATTATTGGGCAATAACTTATTCAGGGCTAACCGCCCCTGCCAAAAGCTTGCCCGTTAGAAACTTGAACTTTGAGTTACTCCGTAGGGCTACTTCCTTACCCGCTCTCGGAAAAATGTTAGCTGCAATCAGTGCAAAGCTCAAGGGGAAAATAAAGGAAGGTATACATGCATTGCAAAGAAAAAAAAGCTGAATTTCCAAAGATGAAAATTTTTCCCCAAAGCCCACTTGCTTCAGAAAGGCTTTTCCATCCTCACCGACAGCAGACTGGTGGGAGCCGGCTCTGGCCAACATCAAGCAGGCGGCCTTGTTCAGCTATTTCACAAAGGAGCATTGGTACAGGCAACCCTCCTACTGCGTGCTGCTGTTTGTTTTAACGCTTCCCACTGAATGTCAACGGAGACTAAAGAACGACAAGTACACAAAGATACCCACAATAAATGCCAGCCCTTGTTAGCTGAGTAAATTGTGTGCTTAGCTGAGTCTTAGAGGAATCTTTGCAGAGTAAACACTGCCAGTACTATGTGTGAGGGTAAATATGTGAAGAATACGCAAAGACACGAAGAACGACTTCAGAGGAATGTGATTGAGTGGCACAGAACTCAACTCCGCTGATGGAAAAGCGCTGCTAGACCTGGGCTAGGAAACTGAGCTCGATGGGCATGCTGAGCTGCTACTGCCATTGCTGCCCAGGAGTCCCCACGTCTTCTTCCCCAAACTAACAGGCTTCATGAGATGAACCCGAGTCCTCATCCAAGGTCTGTTTCTTTCCAAACATGAACGCAGGGCAGCTTGTAAAGCTCGTTCTCACTCATTAGGTTTCAATCTTTAAAGTTATCTATGGCGCCCATCACAGGAGGTAATAATAGCATTTGAGTAATTAAAGACGTAACTAAGATAGGAGGGAGGTGCAGTGTGGTTGTGTTGGCTGCGCAGGGGTGATGACTAGTCAAGACTTCAAGCCAGGAAGAGCAGCCCAGCCTTCACCCTACCCTTAAATTCTGCTCGGAGGCACAAGGCAGCACAGTTAGCTCAGCGATAGACCTCAAGGGCAGTTGGAGCACACGAAGAACTAGTCACAGACTCGAGACAAGTTGTTTACCATGCTGCCACCTTTCTCACAGCACTGGCAAGGACAGATATCCTCCTCAGCAAGGTCTTACTACTTGTGCTTTTGACGAACCTTTCTAACAGGACATGGTGGCTGCAGCAACCGTTTTCTTTGTGCTTAACAGCTTTCTCCTTCAAAACAAGAACTTTCTGAGCAAAGCTCTTGCAAAACATTGTGTGTCAAAATACAGACCTTGGCAACGACTGAGAAACAAGCACTTTGGCCGTGCGTCCTTTGCCACCAGTGACACAAAACCCAGCGTTTTGAGAGCTAATTCAGAACGCCTTTCCCATTGCTTTTGAATCCACCCAAATGAAGCCATGTTCTCTAGCTGACTATTTTTCCTTTACAAAGTTCTGAGTATCAGTTTCTCGTCTCCCTCCCAGGTTTCCCCAGTAACACTTTCAGTATGACTTATTACGCTGATGACAGGATGACTGAATCCAAATCAAAGAGATAATGCGTTTGACAGCTTGTTTATCATTAATAGCAGATTCATTATTTTAGTGTATGCGAAGGAGTTAATTTAAATGCCAGAAATAGGAGCATAGGCCTTATTTAAGTTTCTTTCATCGTTATTTCTGTTGGCTGCCCCTCCTGTCCCTGTCCTCCCACAGGGTAGCAGCAAAAGGCAGGAAGATGGGTGGCAGCGGGGAACCCACTGCCCAGGTTAGGGATATCCCAAGACTCTACAAGGTGGAAAAGAGGAATTCCCTGCCCCATGCCCAGGGCAAGGCCTACCTCCCGGCAGGGCAGAGGAAGAGGCATCCAGCCCCAGCCCCCGACGGTTATTCCACACCATCTAGCGGCATTAGCTCACCATGCAGCTCAGCTTCCCACCGCTCCATCGCCAGGCAGCACGGGATTTGCCTGTCGAGCTCAAGTCCACAGAAGCCTCTCAAACCAACCCAGGCGTTTCTTCAAGCTGGTTCTTCCCCTCGTTGGTTTTTCTTCCGACACTGCATTTCACTAATTAGTCAGGCAGTAAATAAAAGCACAATTGTACTTCAACCAGCATCCCAAACACACGCTGGACAAATGCATGCCTGCCACACAAAGCTTGTAGCTTCTGTAGGTAGGACTTCTTGCTTCCCAGACCACGGCGGAAAGCCTCTGAAGCCATTTAAGCAGCGCTGCCCGCTCAAGACAATAGAATAATGACGCTCTGCCTTGTGCATTCTCAGAGCGATTATGATCAAGCCTGCTCGCAGCTAGGCGATCGCCAAGGCTACCACAGCGGACAGTGTTAGCACTAGCCATTCCAGCCGCTGTACAGCTTTCTGCTCCAGCTGCGGGCCTACGAGACCTATGCAAAAGATGATTTTTTTTTAGAATACAAGGCTTTTCATGGTCTACCTGAAAAGAAATTTGTTTATACCAGCTACGAACAGGCACTCACACTGGTCGCTTTTCTCCTTTAAAAAGAGTTTTAAAAAATCCCCTAGGCTTTATAACAATGCTTTTTAAGCTATTTAGTAACAAAAGCTTTTTCTTATGCTGGAAAAAGCTCAAAGCTTCAATATCTTCTAACAAGGCAGTCAGTCACTCAGAATGGAACCAAGTGCCGTTGAAAGCCATTTGCAGACATGAAGATGAGGTTGTCTGAAACGTATCTTGGGATCCAAGCAGATTCCTCGGTTTAAACTTCAGAAGTATCCCCAAAGGTGCGTTCATTCACAGCTCTTTGCACAAGACACAGTCAAGATGCTGCGATGCTTACCTTAGTTTCTGTAGCTTAGCATTCCCCTAAGTAACAAGAACATGGTTTGCAAGAGTCATTGAATAAAAGTTTTTATTTTAACATGTTTGCAGAGCCACGCATACAAAGTTCTCACCATATCTGTGAGCAAATTACCCTTTTACCCCATATCTACAGATGTAAAACATTTAATTATTTACTTGCACTACAAAATAAAGTAGATCTGCTGTCAAGTCACCATTACTCATCATATCAGTATTCTTGCTTCGTTGCTATGAAGTTACTACTTGCTTCGTTTGAAGATTGAAATGTTTTCACAAGCTGATTTGCATATTAAATAATAAAAGGTAATTCTTTCAAGGAGAAATCCATATTACCAAGCTGTTGCTAGTTATAATAAAATATGAAATGGCATAGAAACACTCTTAAAGTGCGTTACTGCATCTAAATAAATAGCAGCATTTATGCCTCTTCAAAACAGAGGACCTGACAAGGAAGGGATAGTGACCAGAATAGAAGTATTTTGCACTATAAAAAGAAAAAAAAGCTGAAAACACGTGCAAGGCAAAAGCCTTGTGTCATTAGTCTATAAAGATACAGCTTAATAACAAGGGCTTCATACATACGAGACAAAGTATTCTTTAGAAGTCCAGAGGACACAATGGCAGAACCCCCCTACGTCTATTGAAAATATACACACCCACACATAGGCTTCTTTGGGATTGCAAGAAGTATCTCCCACTTAACCACTGCCTAGCACAGGCTGTTATAAAAATAAAAGCCTGTAGTGATAACAAGGCAGTCTTTATCAAGTTTATCACTGGCAGCAGATGTTACATCACTGACAAAATCAAGAGGATTCCAACACAGTAGTACATCAAGTTCATGGCTTTCTTCGCCTAAAAAAAGGAAAGAAAAAAACCCACAAACAACTTTCAGATTTTACACAGCAGCAGTTTTCCTTAACAGTAGTCAATAGCCTCTTTACTTATTCTGCTGTATACATAAGTCTCACACACCTCCTGTGCTAAGGAATGCAACAATTAACACAAGAAAACTACAGAGTTTATTTATCAAGAAACACTTGCATTTTGCTTTCTTTTTTAGACAGCCATGAGCATAAAACAAAGTTTTACTTAAATTATTAAATAAGTTTTCAATACAAGCTCCAACTCAACACACAGGCAAACTAAAGGATTTACTACAGTATTACAAGACTGTAGCAAGGCTGCAAGTAGTGGTAGCCACCTTGAGCAGGTCCCAGTTGCTAATAAGAGATGTAATAAAGCAAATGCTAACATGATGAGAGGCACAAATTTGTCACCTTATCTGAAAGAGCGACTCCTGATTTCAGATGCTCTCCAAAATACCCTTCCACCACAGTTGTAAACTTTTTGGATCTCAAACACAGTAAATTTAGTTGATTTTGGCTTCATAGAAACCTCTTTACCTTCCAGCCCTCTCTCCTGCCTGTAAACATCTCTTGCAAAACTGCAAATTTTATTCCCCTGAGCTGAACAGGTGACTTCCACAGCACTGCCAGCATCTATCTGCAAGAGGGAAAATCTGAATATTGAATTCTGTTCTGCAATGCCTAGTTTAACAAAACTATCTTATCTGAAGCATTTATTTTGTCAGCGAAGGGTTTTGTTAGACCTGGGGACTCGAGTGTTGGGCACTAGCCTTACAAACTGCAGGATCATCTGGACTTTTTGCTAGAAATTGGGACTTCTGTTTTGGTAAGCTTGCATTTATGTGTGCAACTGCCACTGATCTCACCACATTAAAGAATGATAAGACAGCCCTGAGGAATTCAGACTGTTTTCTATGCATTTGAAAAAGAGAAAAAGTTTCTCCTAGCATGACTAGAGCCCATGCTTCCTTAGCTGGTGCCTTGACAATTACACAGCAGGTAGCAGCTGGAATATGAGCTACGTTCAAGTACACCATTAGGTATATCCCACAGTTGTCTCCGTTTCCTCCTCCCTAAACCATACTGAAATGAATACTAAGGTATTTGTAACCTTATTTAATTTAAATTTATCTAAAGATATAAAAATGAATACATTTTACTACATCAGCACCTGATAGAGGCTAGGGAGGCAGCAGAAGAGGAAATACAGCTTAGTACCTTGTCCCTGCCATCCCTAACCCTATGCCACTCTGGACCTGCCAGGCATCCTACAGTTCCCACCTTATCACAGTCAAGAGAGCACAAGATCAAGCTTGACGTTCTGCTCACTGCACCGAATGCCAGAGTTTGACCCAGAAGACAAGTTAATATTTCTGCTTAGTCTCCTACAGATCTACCCTGTCACCAGTTTCCAACACTGAATAAGCCTGCTTATCTTACAGCATTAAGGACATAATGCACCCCAAACCTAAAGTGGGAAGGGCAGCAAGGTCAAAGGGGGAAGGGGAGCAGGGGAGGAGTTCTCACTTTAGATATTATCAGGAAAGAGAATGCAATACCCCAGCTACAAAGGAGAGCTGCACTTACTTGGGCTGAGCATGGTGCTGATATCCAGGTCCAAGAGCTGATCCTGCCCTCATCTCCACTGCCACGGAACACTGAGAAGGCACACAAAAAAAAAAATCAGTCTTTACTGCTAACCCCCCACCTAGCCATCAGCATTACCCCAAATTCTCATCCAGACCAAGCATGAGATGTCCCCCTTCTCCCTTTTTAGCTTACCCTGGTTTCTACATCAGTCCATTCAGAATCTGCAGCATCCTCAGGTGGGTCAGGATTGGAAGGGGATGATCTTCGCTTTCGACTGAAAGAACCATATGGGGAAAAAAAGAAGTTACAAGTATCATGTATTTTGGCAGATTCTGGTACACGAGAGAATACATTTTATACTTTCTATATAAATACCTTGGTCTCAGCAGCAGACCAACCTTAAAAGCAGCTGCAGTATCTATAAGCCTCTCTGAGTTACTTTTATATGATTCCAACTTAGATGCAACAACTTTATGTTCAATCATTTGGACCAGAAGCCGTTACACGTGCACTATCAGTTACATATCTCCAGCAGTGTCAGAACCTAAAATTAAGACCACAACTCACCCAGTTGGAGATTCTTGCTTTAGAGTCTCTATCTCTGTGAACTGCACAGCCTGTCCACCACCCCTGGTTTTGAAAACGTCACCCTGGAAACAAAAAAGCAGTTAACAAGGTACAGTCACTAGGTCAGTATGATAGCTACAGCACCTGTTTCACGTGAAAACTTAGGTGCTTGCAACTGTCATTTCCTTGCAGGTTAGTAGCCAGCAAGCATATGTGCACAAATACGCTCTGCCCCATTGTATCTCTTCTCTTATTAAAGACAGGACAATAAAGAGCGAACACCATCTACCCTGACGATCATGCAAGATACCCATAGAGCAGTCACTACGATGACAAAGATTTCTGTATGATAACGATGACCAATTAATACTACAGAAAACATCATCGGCTTAGTTCCATTCCACAGCACGAACAGGTGTGTGGTCAGCTATGCAAGCCTTTGCTTTTAGCAACATTGTTGGAACCTACAAGGTTACCTTAGAGGAGTGAGAGCTTTTTTAAAACTCAAAAAGAAAAAAGACAATATTGGAAGGCCCTTGACTGTAGGAAAAATGAACCAAAAGCTTCGTGCTACAAATTACAAAGAGCTCTCAGTTTGCCTTAGGTAAGTACAGTCAGCGTTTTGGGACACAAACATTGCAATCTTTCAAAGCCTAGGCTGTCTCACCAATTTGTTTGTCAATTGACTGCTAGAAATTATGTCCTGGAGCATTCGAGCATCCATCACTGGAGCAAGCTTACTCATACTGCTAGTGGAAATCAAATAACATCACTGCAACAAGACTGACCCCACAAAATTAGCTGCAGCCACAAGTCTGAGAAACTTTTGCTACAAATGGATTATTGCGTTTTACTAGAGGAAAAAAAACCCAAACACCTTAATTACTTTCAAGGAAAATGGTGACTGAGATAAACAAGCTTGTAATGGCTTATATGAAGTAATGACAAAGTTCAAGAAAAGTATTTTCAGACTCTGAAAGCTCCCTTGAATCCAACTGCACAAAACTTTCAAATCAAGTCTCTTAACAGATTGAGTCAAATGTACCCTTTTGCAAACCAGTAAGCCTGCACCACAAATACACTGCCAGAAATAGGTTTTGACAGGGTTATCACAAGCTTATGACAAAGGCGTTTGCTTTACCTTAATTAGTTTTGTTTCAATCTCCCCATCAGAGGCTAGCTCCTGGTGCGTCAGCATATACTTGTCACACTTAGCTAGTGCCTTTTCACTTGCAGCCGCTACTGTGATGGCATGAGGGACATGCGGCTGCATGACTGTTTCAGTGGGCAGATTAGAAGGTGGCTTATGATCTACCCATCTCTCCCCAGCTGAGCGTGACCGTCTGTGTCTGAGGCGAACGGGAGGTGCATTCTGATCAGAGTGGAAAAGAATCAGAAGAAATCAGCACACAGTAAATCTCGCAGAGGTTATCATTAGCAGAAGTGAACTTTGCAGGTCTGGTTAAGATGCATTTGTATAAAGATCAAAGCTTTATTCCTAAAGTGTTTTCAGAGTGCATCCTGAAAGGCACCATTACCAACAGCCTTACACAAAATCATTAATGGATTATTTCTGTGCCAATTCCTAGACCTGTAAGTTTTAGTTAAGGGTTATCCAATCTGTGTCATTCCATACCTAGTAAGAGTTTCCTCAAGGAGGATAGCTTTACGTTTGGCAATGCTTCTCCTGAGTTTCCACATCAAAATGGATTGCTATGAACATATTAACCAACCAGAAAAGAGATATTTGTTTCCATGGATGCATTCATGAATCAAAATGTATTTTTGAGGTAGCAAAGCAAGCAGACTGAGCGTGGATTTCCAACATCTCTAAAGGATGCAAGACCTCATAACACTTCTGAGTCAATAGAGCAGAGGAAGCATCCCCTGCGCTAGTGCTATCACTTCTGAACTCAGCTGTTGGAAATCCATGAGAAATGATTGAAGTTCATGTATTTTTATTTTATGAATGTTATTGTCAGTTGCTCAGGAAAATCAGAACATTCTGGAAACCTGTTTAAAAACAAAAACCTGGGTCCCTTCAAGATCTTTGAATGGGCTTTTGAAAGAGTATTTGTAGACTCTCTCTGTTCCATTTACACACTTATTTTAGAGACCTCTGAATCATGGTGAGGTTAATAACCCAAACCGATGAATGCAAATCCAATCCACTGTATTTTCAGGTGATGAGCAATTAGGATTTTTTTGACCAAACAGACAAGAGATTGGCTGTACCCTCTACAGATAAACCTCTTAACAAGTCTAAAGCAGCTCTTAAAAATTAAAGGTATATAGGGAATATATTTCAGCAAAAATAAAAAAAAAAAAAACCCAAACAAAACACCCCCGGAACTTCAATACTTTCTTCCCCCCCCTTTTAGTGGACAAGTACTTATTTCTGTTGACTGTTTTTTGAAACAATTCTGCCGAGGTGCCTTAGAAGTTATGTTATAAGGAAAGGGCATGCTACTACTGGTCACATTTTACTGTGGCAGAGACCACATCCCTTGCTCTGCTGACAGTGGTTTGTCTATTAGTTAATTGGAATAGCATTTGCTTAAAAGCATGTCCCTGACTTCAAAGGGCCAGCAAGTGACAGAAATTGAGAACACTCTCAAAAATGAATTGTACCATAATAAACTTTCCTCCTCTCAAGAAGCTCTCTCAAGAGGCTGGGGTTGTACAACTCTCTTCGATTTACCTGAGCCACTGCAACAGCACTATAACATGATAGAGACACCACCAATACAAACATTTGCACGCACCAGTTGAATGAAAAGAAAAAGTCTCCCACCTGGTAAGCGAAGCCCCCAGTTTTAACACAGATGTGAAAGTTAGGGAAGACTATTCTAAGAGAGTGAAAGTTAACAGTCACACAAGCAAGATGTTTGTCCAAGCACTATTTCCAGTAAACATTTGCAGATATGGCTCAGAAGACCACCTTTTAAGCTGCCCAAACAGACTACGGTAAATTGCAGGCTTCAAGATAGATCTGAGGAGACAGACACAAGTTAAAACACAAGGACACTCATAGCTAGAGAAAAGTCTAGCTAGTTCAGCGTTCCTTACCAGTGCTATCTGGGCGCCAGCAAGAAATACACACACTGCTTTTAAGGAGTTTCTAAATGTCAAGAAGTCAAAGAGAATGAGTAGACTCTGTTTTGAAACAGTACTGTCCTATAAGAAACACATTTAGGGGAAAACTCCAATCTATGTTAGGGGTGCTCAATGTAAGGGAGCAGTTTTAATGAGCTTTTGAGCCAGACTAAGCAACGCTACATTTAGCTTTTGACAGGAGCGGCACTAACCCTGCAGCATTGATCCTCTTCTATTTCTAGCTCATCTCTACGCCTGGGAACCTCAATGACTCCAGTCCAGCACATCCCTCGCCTTCTGTCTGAGGTGTTATAGTCTCTACTTTGTTCTGGTTCTTGTTGTCTAGTCCTTCCATTAAAAGTGCCACTGGTATGCTTGTGCGAAGGGGTTTTCTGCTCCCATTCCATAACACAGGATGCCACAGAAATGCTGCTACAAGAATTAGAACGTCTGTGCACCTGCGGGTTGCTCACGTGCCGCTGGCTGTTAGGAACCTGAGTAATAAAGTTACTAGAAGGCTAGAGAGAACGGGAAAGAAATTAGTGAACATACAGAACTGTCAACTTATAAGGTAATAAAACAATGAATACTGATAATGTGCAGAGTGCCAATTCAGCTATTCAGGCTTATTGTTTTGGAGAGGTATTGTGTTGCAGTGACAGCATTAAGAATCAGGTATTCTTCCAACACTAGTAGCATTAGAAGGTAGGAGCACAAATAAAGAGCACTGATAAATACAACAGGAGACACAGAATTCAAAGCAAGTTTAAGTTACCCAAATTCTGTGCTTGGGAACTATTTTCTAGCCTCTAAAGAGAAGTGGCCTGCACTTTAGTTCGTTCTTATATGCTTTTCCCTATATCAAGAAGTGTTTTAAAGGCAACTTACAGGTACTGGTGAAGGAGACACTGATCTCTGAACAGGCTTCTCTCGGTCTCTCTCCCGCGAAGGTCTCTCTGGTTTTTCATTTTTTGGTTCAGTAACAATGGCCTTCAGTTGCTTCAGTTTTTCATCTTTGACCCAAAGTTTGTTCTGCATCTCCAGCTGCTTTGCTGCTACACGACGCTCCTACAAAAGACAAGTGAGGAAAAGCATGAAATACCTTACACAAAAAGCACAAGTAATTGTGCTGAAAGTTTGAAGGGAATTGCATATTCCACATGGAATTAAATTCTTCCCCACTGAGATATGTCATTATTTCCAATAGCTTGTATCAACCTAAAGACTTTCCAGATTATAAAATACCACGTTTGATGCCATAACCATTTTGCTTCCTAAATTATGACAAATGGAAACATGTCTAACTATAGTTCTATCAATCATCCTGAAGTAGTAAACAGTCCCTACAGTAGCAAAAGTTAATCCCTCAGATTTCCTTTCCTTATTGCTTGTCAAGTGCATAGCTGAGCAAGTTTACATGAGGATAAAGGAGAAACCCTGACATTAGGCTTCTACTGACAACCCACAGAACAAGAGAATCTTTCCTTAGAGTGCCACTAACCCAAAAGAACAAATTCTAGACATTGAAATGAAGTGACATAGTGTTTAAGAGGGCTGCTCTAACTGCACCAAAAGTCCGTATTTATAAAATTTAAGTTCAAAACGTCAATTCCAAGTCCATAATTAAAGCCTCCATTCTTAATACTACTACTATATAAAAAAAAAATCACAAAACCAAGCCACCCAGCTCCCCCCAGCATTGCTCCATTACACATTTCTAATAAATATGGCAGTTTACTTACACACTCCTTCTCCCATTTCATGGTTGTTTCTGCCACCATGCCTTGCAATCGTGCCTCCAACCTACGCTTGTCAGAAGCCTGACGTTGCAATTTCTGGCTCTTGCTTTCTAGTTCTTGCTGAAGATTACGCTTGTCTTCTTCATAAATTGTTGCAGTTTTCTCTAAAATCTCAATCTGGAGGAAGAAAGGAAGGACTTGGCTATGCTTCTTAGAAGTGCAACCATCCAAGCCCAGAATTGCTAGTTATATTTGACTGTTAACATACACTAGAATAATTAGATGTTGTACAAATACACCCAGAGAAATAGTTCACATTCCAAAAAGTTTCAGAGATTTTACAACTTTCTTATAAGTTGCCCATCTGAATGTATTAAGAAAAGCCTTACTTCATAAGAAAGCCAAAAAGCTAAAACAGTTCAGTAAAGTTCCCCACAAAATACTCCTAATCTTTTTTCTAATATCCATCTTGCAAGCAACTTTGGATGTCAAGAAGCTTGCCAAATGGTACATAGAAAATGCATTTTGTGCTTAGTTTTAGGCAATGAAAAAACTGACCTTGTATTCCAATGTTTTAATTTTCTTCTCCAGGCGTTCTAGCTCCATTTTCTGTCCTGCTATTGTTTTCTCTTTTTCAGACAGTTTCCCTTGAATATAGTTTTCCTTGGACACAACACTGGAGTCAAATTCTTGCAGCATTGTTTTAAATGCAAGCACTGCAAGAGAATTGATATATTTTATCTTCTCACCATATCTCCATAATATCAAAAGCAGTTCTGTTTTTCTCCTACCAATTTAACACTGCCAGCTATTTCATTACCTCAAAAAAAAAAAAGCATTTTTAAATGATCAATCTAGACAAGATTCTTATCTCATGCTGGCACAGAAGAGATCCCTTGAGTAGCAGTAATAAGGGTGCCAAAAAAATCTAGCGCCACGCTGATATTCAAATTCTTACCGTTTTTGGCAAACTCCTCTGACAACATTTGTCGTAGTTTATGGCGTTTTTCCAGGACTTCAATAAGCTTTGGAAGTGTTTGATCATCATTAACATCCAATAGCTCACATGAAGGCAATGGAGGAAAGTTCTGCAAAAACATTTCTGAAACAGATTGCTCTTCTGTTTCTGCAAGATTTAAAGCCAAGAAAGTCTGTCAGCAAGCTACAGAACAGAAAAATTCCATTTGACAACACACAGCCACAGATCATTCATTCCACAGTACCTTGAAGCAGACAGAACTTAGAATAATTAATGATAACTAGAAGTTTTCAGAAGAGATGACAGTGTTGAGAAAAGATTAAATGTGACATTCTTGATTCACTGCTTTATAATGCTTCCAGGCAACTCTTGATTTCTAAAGTAGACCCTAAGCATACAGAAACATCAAAGTATCATCCTCAGCCCAATTTCCTTTCAGCAGCTGCAGTAATGGAACCATGACTTCAACTCATCACCAATAACAAAGAATTACCTTGCGACATACACAGCAACTGGGTTTATACTACAAGTAGCACTGCAGTACGAGAAGAGCAGTACCTATTGCAGAGAAGGCTCACAACTAACAGTTAAGTTCCTTTTGCAGTTCTAAGGCTCAAATAATTTGTTTTAAAATGGCATTCAACTCCTAACACAAAAAACCTGTGCTGCAATCTTCTAGCATTCCAGCATTTACCTCCATTTATTGGGCCACCCCGCATCTCCAATTTCCGGGAGAGTTCCTCTCTGAAGGCCTGATTCCTAAAGCGCCGTCCTGGTGTTAAGCCACAGAGCGGTCTATCCACAGGTCTTGCAACTTCAACTTCCTGGGTCATTTCTGCAAAGCGCATAACTTGCTACAAAAGAACAAAAGCAAGCTTAACAACAAAACTAACCAGAAGCAGCCCGATGTAAGTTTGAAAGTGGAATTTTTAGGTCAATATTAGAAGAGACATTATCAAGCTATAATCTCAAGTCGTTCCCAGCTAGATAGCTTGTGATTCTGTAGCAGAACATCCAAAAACCTTCCAGTAACACCTCCCCGACCTCAGCCCCCAAGGAACCATGAAACCGACTGTGCAGATTTTTTTTTTTTTTTTTTAAGTTTTGCAAGTACTGTCATAGTAGGGATTAAGCACCTAAACATGGCTATTTGGACTTCTGTAGGTAAAAGAAACTCTTCCTATTTTACAAGCAAGTAGCAGTTGTCACTTTTAAGGTGAAAAACAAGACTTAGAGGGCACATATGCCCTACAATATTGTATTTGATTACCTGAAGTGCCCAAGCAACAAAAATTATCCTTCCTCTCCTCCACTAAAGAAGTACAAGAATTCAGTGATAAACATGAAAAAAAGAGGAGGGGGGTGATGAGTTAAGATCTGCAAGTAAGTTACCAAGCTTTCCTCGTAGTCCTCAGCTTTAGGGTTAACGCACACAATCATACGCACTTTTCCTTCACCATCAAAATAGTTCTTGAAGAGATGAGTCAGTTTGGAATCTCTGTACGGAACCATCTTAAAATAAAGTACATGAAAGATCTAGTAAGCTTTCATTACACCAGATCTTCATCAAATCAAGAGATAATGGGTTGCATACCTTATTTGTTCCATACATCTGGTTTTCCCGTAGAACTTCAATACATGTTCTTAATGTCATTAGTGACTGATTAATATTACCTTAAAAAAAAAAAACACAAGACAAAAAACTCTGTAAGCAGCCATTTGGATCATGTTCCCAAATTATTTAGCAGTTTACTTAAGAATAAATTGCCTAGACTTAAGTTATATTTGTTACAAATAACTACCCTAATGAACTGAAGTATAAGAATAAGCGCTACTAAAAACTCCTGGTTTCCAAACTGGAGGATTGTCGTGGTTTAACCCCAGCCAGCAACTAAGCACCACGCAGCCACTCACTCACTTCCCCCCCACACCCAGTGGGATGGGGGAGAAAATTGGGAAAACAACCAAAACTCATGGGTTTAGATAAGAACGGTTTAATAGAACAGAAAAGAAGAAACTAATAATGGTAATAATAACACTAATGAAATGACAACAGTAATAATAAAAGGATTGGAATATACAAGTGATGCACAACGCAATTGCTCACCACCCGCTGACCGACTCACCCGGAAGCCCTCGAGCCGCAATGCCCCCCCAGTTCCTAAAACGTCCCATGGTATGGAATACTCCGTTGGCCACTCTGGGTCAGCTGCCCTGACTGTGTTCCCTCCCAGCTTCTTGTGCCCCTGCAGCTTTCTCGCTGGCTGGGCATCAAAGGCCGAAAAACCTTGACTTTAGACTAAGCATTACTTAGCAAAAACTGAAAACATCAGTGCGTTATCAACATTCCTCTCATACCTAGCTCAAAAAACATAGCACTGTACCAGCTACTAGGAAGACAATTAACTCTGTCCCAGCTGAAACCAGGACAAGGATTTAAGGTCATCAAATCAGACAACTGAACATCATAACAGAACTCTTCAATTCTTCCTATGATGTCTTTACTAGGAGACAAGACTAATATAACATTACCATGCTCTCTAAAAGGTGGTACATACCTGCTTCTCGCAACCTGTTCCCTTCAGCTTTTGTTCTATTAGTTCTTTCACTTCCAGCCAGATCAACTAAAGACAGCTGGCTTAAAATGATCTGTTCTTTCTCCTATTACAGAAAACAAATTATGTTAGGCTAATGACTACCTCTATATTCCTTCTAATGGGGTGGGGGAGGAACATCCCATGCCCCCCAAGCCTAAACCAGCATGCACACTTAAAAAGAATGTGTGGTGTGCCTTTCAATAAAGGCTGAGGGTGTTTTCCTAGCCCTTAGTGCAAGAAGCTGTGCACCACTAGCTTTTTTTGTGAATAACTTTAGCAGGTCCCTTCTGTCTTGGGCCACAAGATAAACATAACAACTGCACTCATTCAAATCCTCCAAGGTTTAGGTTAACAGTTTTTGCTCAAAAGAAGCAGAGGTAAAAACCAAAGGAATAAGCAGCTTTGCACTCCATTTTAATGCCCTACTTTCATTACAAAAGGAAACTAATTTTGTCACAGACTCAAAACTTAATAATTTTGATTTCCTTCAAAATGAAATTGCTAACGCTCAAGACATGGTAACTGTTTCGGTAGGCCATGCCGCAAGGCTCACCACCCTTTCTAAGCTACATATATACATGCACGCACACACACGCAGAGTTCTCCTTTAATGTCCTCCCCTGGAATTCACCTGTAGCACGTTATCTCCATCTGCATCCAGGGGTGCCTGAGCCAACTTTATTATAAAAACACTGTGAGAGCGACTAGATTCTCGATTCAGCTGAGTGTTTGCAATACGCCTCTTCTTTTGACCTGTTTAGAAGAACAAAAACAATCCCTCCAAAAACCTGTGTCATTTAACAGACTTGCCACCTGGCAAAGCCAGTTCTGCTTTCAGCATAATACTGTAAAGGATTACACATCTGTACTGAATTTAAGAAGTTATATTCTAAGATTTACCTCTCCAAAATACTTCAAAAGCTTCTTCCGTAGATTTCACCTCTACTTCCGTGCATCCTGTGACATACATGTTGTGATTCTGGTCCTCACGAAGTATTTTGGACTGTGGAGGTCTTAAGGACAAGGAGGAAATAAAACACACACAAAAAAACACTAAAATTGAGTGGAGTTTCCTGTACAATGTCATGTCATGCAAATCTTCTTTTGCTTAAGTACAAACTTCAGACTGAACGTGTCAATTATCCATACAGCAGGTGGAAGAGGAAGTACAAGTACGTGGACACACATTCAGCCAAGATTAGTTACACTTCAGCTACTGCTTTAATTTAGAAGCTAGGTTTAATTGCAATTCTTATTGGAAATCATGGGTTTGGGTGGCAGCTATTGTTCTTCTACATGCATACAGAAGCAAGATGGCTTCAACCGCGTTCTATATTCGCTAGTAAAGCAAGAAGAGATAGGGAGTCAGTCTGAGTTTATTTTCTGCTTCTACTAAAAGGAAATTTCACTTTTCAATATTGGGAATAATATGCTTATGCACATACATAAAGTCACCGTTTCGCACAGGAGTGTTGCAATTGTTCCACCTACCAAAAAAACAGGGTTAAAAAATATTAAGTCATTCAGCTTGTGTCTAAAATCTTTTCATATATAATATACTGTAGCTTCCATAAATAGAAATAATCCCAGATTCTTCGTAGGATGATTTTTGGACATAAGCACAATACTAAACCAAATAATTTTATTCTTCTTTAAAAAGCATTCACAGACATTCAAACCCTTTTCAAATCAGTACCCTGGAAACAGCTCTTGAAGTTTCAGAGACATAGCATGTTTTGCTGCAGATAGTCTTTGTAAATCAGCCAACTCCTTAATTAAACACATGTACCGTTGGACAGGCATAGGGTTTTCTTTAGTGGATTTAGAATTCTAAAAAATGTATTTGAAGTTCAATTTGCAGACTGGACAGTCTCAAGATTTACTGATTTTAGACATCAGCCAAGTACACACCGTTCCGAAAAATACCCAGAATTTCCTTTATGAGACAATTAATTTCTGGTTTTCTGGAAATTACTAACATCGAGTGAAATAATGTGCAAACTTGCATTAACTGTAAAGCAACAACAAAACAGCAACTTTCACCCAATACACTGTTTCCAGGAAAAAAAGTGTCAGCTAAGGAGTGGCTTACTCTCAAGTTGCAGTCACCTGCTAGGAACAGTACTCACAGAATAGCATGAATAGACTTAGAATCTCAGTGGGATACAACACACTGCCTAACAAATTAAATACTTGCTTATTAATCTCCCATTTTAACAGGGAAGACAGTAGCAAGTATTAGCAGCAACAGAACAACCATCAGTACTTGGCACACTTAAATACTATTGTCTGGACTCCTTTGCCATCACCTTTTTCACGTGATTTTTTTAAGTGATTCCCATGAATTGAGCCAGACTCGCCAAGACTACAGCTGCAAAGACATACTGTAGTTCCCACAAAAGCGTAACTGAAGTAGGAGTAGCAGTGTTCATAAAACTAACTTTGGTTTTATAGGCTCAAAGGGAGCTTCCTCCAAGAGGTCATATATGTAGTTGTTGTAGATCTCAATATAGGAGACAAAGACACTGTAGACATTATCTTCATCAACTTCTTCCACTTTGCAGTGATCTTGCACATTGATCATATCAGCAAATTCTGGATCTATTTGTCGCCTGTTGAACACACACAATAAGTGATTGTAATGGAGCATCCACAGCTAGCTAACATGTCAGACAGGGACTACACAGTTAAAAAGCAAGTCTACTGACAGGTAGCGTGATTTAAGTATGGAAGTGCTCACACTGGCAATTAACGACAATGAATCCAGTCTCATTAAGATTACAAAAAGCACTCTGAAAAGTTTAAGTAGATAAACTTTCATATGACACTGCTGTAGTCGGCTGCAGTAAGAAATACCTTGCAAAATTCCTGGGTAGTCAGCATTTCCATCCTCCGTTCAGCAATCTCACTATTTTGCAACATATCCCCAGGTTCAACTTCACAGTATTCCTATTCATTTTACTCATGGGTTAACAGGTACAAAAAAATAGACTTCTGTTGCCTGATTCTAAGTCTTCTAATCCAAATAGTTAATTATGCAGTTGCTCAAATCACATGAAATATACTAGCTTTCCATTAATATTTTTCTTTTCTTTCTTCAAGGGAAGGATAAAGAGACCAAGGTAAGTTAAAACCACAATTTCAGAACAACATTTACGTTAACTAAATTCATTCTGCATGTTACAATAGTTACTTACTTGCCAGATGGAGTTTTTGGAACAGGCATGGCATCTCTTTTCTGGCGCTCCAATAGAGCATCTACTTCACACTGAACATCCACACCATTCTTGTCATCAAGCTTGAAAACCTGAACAGTGAGTATGTTTAGACAATATAATGAAACACACTAGAGAACACAAAGTGTTAGCCAGCGAAACAAATTACTTGATCAAGCTGTCTAGCAACCAGCAAACACCATGGCCCTCACTAACACTTGATCTGCTGGCTAAAGCAAAGTAGATCTGACAGATGAAAGGTATTCCCAGGATAACAGTATTTCATAAAAGCTCCCAAGCTAGCATGCTACCAAGGAAAGGACTTCCAGTATTATTTCAAATATATTTAGATACCCAAAATCCACAGATTTTTGACCACAAGAAAAGCCTCACATCACGCCCTGTATTATTTTAGATATGGTTTCCTGTGGCTTTTGTATCTTGTGGCGGGATTTCATACCGTAACTCAGAAAGCTTCCTCTTTCCTTTGTTATTGTTTTAAAAAAGTTAATTAAAGAGCGAGCGACAATTATAAGGATAACCAGACTGTACATCTTCATGAAACACCCCTCCTAGCTACTATGCCTGCCTCCTTGGCCTTACTCTTCAGATCTCATGAGAATGGGTTTGGTTTTTTTCGGCTGGTTTTCTTATTAAAGTGCTCCAGTCACATGACTAGACAGGAGATAAACACTTTGAACAGAACATTTTGTCTAGTGTTTATAGGCTGTTACAAGCAATGGCATGAAGAATTTAGTGCAAAACTACTCACAAATCGCTTGGCCTGGAATGGTCCTATGCTGTTGAAGATCATATCCAAACACCGTGGGAGAAGTCCTCCATCACCAGGAGATCCTGTCATGGTGTGTGTTTTCCCACTGCCTGTCACACCATATGTAAAAAGGAGACCTAGGAGGGACAGGAAAGTTATGCCATCACACCCTCTGTCTCAAAAGAAAGCTCAGTTATAATCATATGACGTGTCTTTCCCGGGTCAAATATATTTGGAAAAATCAGTGACTCTTTTTGAACAGTTAACAGTAAATATTCCAGCCCATCAAAGCCACTGTCACCACTCATGTTTGCATCTCATTGATAGCAACTTCAGCTACAACTGACAGTACCTATCATCCTCTCTGGGGAAGAGAGCATTTGGAAGCCAAAACGGAAGGAAGCCACTAAGTCCCAGGTGTAGAGGGCTCGTTTGTTATGACTGTTACTGAGGAGTCTGGCCAGATACTTCAAGGACAAGCACCGTGATGTTAAACCATGTCCAGGAGATCAAGCCCTACAAATTTATTTCTGTGGTCAGTCTTTAGGTGGGTAAGTCATCCCTTTCTGCAGAAAAAAAAGCTTCTCCAGTTACTGGTGTACAAAAAGACGAGACCTTGACACAAACAACATGCACACCATGACAAAGGTAAACAGGTTTAGAAGTAATGAAAGGCAAGAAGAGCCCCCAAGGATGTTGTATAGGGGAGCTATTCTCATTGCAAACAAGGTATACACGTTTTTACCTCGACAAGCTAGGAAACCTTGAGACATATGAAATCATAGCAATATAAGAAACTGCGTGGAAGACATACAGAAAAGAGGTAGAGAACAACAAGTACTTGCTTACCATTTTTCCCACGAATGAGATCTTCCACTAGAGGTTTAGCCACCACGTCAAAGAGCTCCTTCTGAACAACAAGGGTGCCAAACACCTCTTTAAATGAATACTGTGTCTGAAGAAAAGAAGATAAACTGTCCTAAGCCTTAAGTTTCCCTTCAAGAAGTCCATTGTTTCAAAGTGCTTTCTTGTTTCATACCTTAAAACCACTTTCCATCAGCTTACCAGAGTGATAAAGATTCTACTTCAGGATTATACCGGTGTTTAAACATGGGCAGTTTATACTGAGCATAAGCTGTCATAATCAAGAGCAGCAACTGTCTCATTTTCACAGAGCTCAAGTCCAGAAATAACCATAACGATCACAAAGCCTGGCATCCCAGCGCCTAGAGAATCTCACAATTTACAGCTTCAAGCTCGAATTTCTGTTTGTGCTCCCACCATAATCTACACAAGCACTGGGCAAAGGAACACCCACAACGGCCACAGTCGAGTTGTTCCAGCACTTAATCATCTTGTTTTAAGCTTATGTCTTTTTCCAGTCTAGCCTCAGTTTCCAGTCATAGGTTTTCAGTATACTTTATTTTGATGAATCTGGTCACTTTTCAATCAAAACACCTGCTTATATAAATAACTGAATTTTAAGCTTTCGAGCAAATGTTTGTTTACCAAACTTTTAATTAATCTTTGCCTATTTTATTTAAGCCTTTGAAGACCACTTTATGTACTTCCTATAAGATTTTCCCATACTGAAATGAGAAACAAAGTATTCTACATTCCAACAAACGTTTTTTTCCCCTTAGATGCACCATGACCTTGTCACCTTTTGAGTTACAGCACTGTGTTGACAACCTGCAGTTAACTGTTTCACTACCAAACCATATTAAGTGCTACAATACCCTGGCTCCTCATTCTGTATGCATGATCTAAACCCTCCTTTTCTAGGAAACATTTGTATTGATCAAGCAACGATATGAACTACTCTGTGACCCGCTGCCTACTCTTCCACAATTCATGACATTTCACCACTTTGTGTGCATAACCTACAGCTTCACCCCCCGCCCCTGTATTCTATAAATAGGGAAACAGTGCTTTTTGCCCAACTTAAGTTCGGGATAAATCAACCGTTAATTCATTTGTGTCTGGTTTAGCTTAGAGCTGGTTTCTTTTAATTACTCCTGCATAAAAAGGTCCTTCGAGCAGCCTAAATGTTGCCAGCTTTGCTTTCATTCCTTTCACCCTCCTCCTCTGCCCCACAGCAGCAGCCTTGTCGTATATGGAGAATATATTTGATGGCTAAGGGTCCATTTTTGCTCTAGATGGTTTTCTGTTTCTGAAAACTCGCTCTTCTAAGTGTGCAGACTGCCGATTTGCACACTGCTGGAGACACCGCAAGCCAGCAAAAAACACCACAGCAGGGAAAAGGACCGTGATTCCCTAATTGCAGGCAACTCCTTCAACCGCCCACAGCTCCAAGGCGGAGGGCACACGCTGGCGGATTTCCTCCCTGCCCCCCCCCAGGCCGTTACCTCCCGGTACTCCCCGTTGCGGAATATCCTGTATCCGTCGGGCGGGTGGATCTGCACCGTGGTCTCGTTGATCACCTCGATGCAGCACTCCTGGTCCGGGCGGCTGAGCGGCCGCACTCTGCAGTACACCTGGGGAAGGGGATGGGGACACACACACACACAGAGCCCGTCGTCCCTCAGAACAGCCCGAGGGGCGGCAACAGGCCGAGCCCCCAGGGACCCCCCCTCACCGGCGGGCAGCGGCCCTTCCCCGCCCGGCGACCCCTCCTCAGCCGAGCCCGGCGGCCCCTA
>VYZV01035869.1:107153-124767 GCA_013401275.1 Pandion haliaetus | reverse complement strand
GGGGGGGCGGTGCGAACCGAGACCCGGTACCGCGGGCCCAGGGCCTGGGAACCCCGAAATCAAGTGGGACCCGGGCCCGGAGGGAGCCCCGGGAGCCTTGAGCCCTCGCTGCGGCCTGTGGCGACCCCCGGGGCCGGGCTGGGGGTGCTCCCGCCTGGGGGTGGGCCCAGAGCTGGGCCTGCAGGCCGCAGCCAGGCCTTGCCTCGGGGAAATGGCTGAAGCCGCCGTGCTGAGGGCTCTGGGTGCCCCACAGGGGAGCGGGAAGCCGCCCCTCCGGCCCCCTCCTTCCCGCACCGGGGCCTCTTGTCCGCCAGCCAACCCGCCATACGCTGGAGGAGGGGACAATAATGTCACCCGAGTTCAGGACCCGGGCTTCGGGCTTGGCCAGAGGAGGTTCTCCCTGGAAGGCTGCCCGGGCTGTGTCTTCTCCTGTATTTGCCTCTTTTATTTGCTTAGTGCAAATAAAAGGTTGGGGCTCAGGAGGAGAGGTGTCATCCAGCAAGTTCGCTGGGCGAGGGCCTCCCTGTGGCTAAGGCGCTACCTGCCTGCAGGTAAATTAGTTATTTCCTAGCCTGTAGGAGATGCTTAATGGTGGAAAACAAAGCCTAAAATGTGAAGTTAAGACACACATAAAAATCCTGGCCAAACAAGACGATTGAAAGAGCTAACTTCCTGACAAGGAAATGCACTTCTAATTTAAATGGGGAAACTGGGGGAAAGGATGAAGTAATTGGGTTGTAACCCTGGGTAGCAGCTCTGAGGCCTCCAGTGGGTTGAACTCAGTCTCTCTTAAACCACAGACTCCAGTCAATGCTCAGTTTTAGTGCAAGTTAACCAAATCAAGTAAGCTTACCCCCTTAAGGGAAAAAAAGAAAAAGAAAATCCAAAGAAATCCCAGCAAGCGGTCTTGTATTTTTTACTGTGACCACTACCAGAAGCAGCTAGTGTCCCGGGCCAACCTTCACTTCTTAAACACTGTTTTAAAATACATCGAAACAGACACATTTCTTAATGTTCTCATCGCACACATCAAAGATAGAAGCGGTCAAACTTGAACTGGCCTGCCCAGGAGGAGAACCAGAGCCCCACGTGCAGTCCCACCATCACAGAGTGACTCGCAAGCCATGACCGTCCTTGCCCTGCACCCTAAAACTGGTAAGAAGGGGCTGCCATCCTAAAACCGGACCGAATTCCCAAAGCCCTCGGTACTAATGGATAACGGCGCCTGAAGCTGCACTTCTCACAGCAAAAAACTCGGCTCACGCTTCTGCTGACTGCCGCGGCAGCGTCTCGCTTCTCGTGGATCCGAGACCGCTTAGGACTTAATAAATTAAACCCAGCATACTGATACCCACCTGGAAGATGATACACGCGGGACGGATGAGAGCACAATTCAGTATCGTCACAGGAGGAAAGGTGGTTTAACAAACAAGCTAAAGATTCGTGCACACCAGATGCCTTTCCCAAGACTGGAAGTACAGCAAGGCTGATGACAACGCCTGTCTCGCCCGGGGAGGTGCTCCAGAAGACAGTCCTGCCGCAATCACATTCATACCCTCATTCCAGCTCATTTTGGATAAAGCATTATTCAGCAATATTCAGATTCACCTTCTACCTTAACCCAAAGGAACGCGATAGACCTAAAAATCCACTGTATCTGCCTAGTTCATCAGCGCAATAAAATCTGCTTCGCTGAAGAGCAGATGAGTGATGTTCTCTGGGATTTGGTCATAAAGTTAATAGTTTTGTTTGGGATTTGCTCTGGACTGGGCACAGAGACACGATGAAACAACATGTTCCAGCAAATAAATATCCTGTATTATTTTCATAACAATTTGACACAGAGTTTTTATTTCTTTATGTGAATAAAATTTAGTACATTGAATAGCTTATTGAAGGCCTGTCTCCAACAGAAGAAGAAAGCTGGCTGACCTGTGCTGCTTCAAGATCAAACATTCACTCGTTCAGTGTGTAACGTACACGCCAGACAAAGGGTCCGTGCGCAGCGCTGCAGGATCCAGAGGGATTATGGTAGTCTATAAATATACGGTGGTTTATTTTTTTAATGTAGTTTTCCTGCAAATAATTTCACCTGAAGAGAATGAGAGGACTTCCCAAATTCAGAAGTTAAATGACTAAGAAAAAATGTATAATGATTCATGTAAATTTTATAGACTCTTAAATCACGTCTTGCACGCAGAGCCACATTCCTTTCCGGTCACGCGAGTACACAAGGTAAATAAGCTTTGCAATTATTAGCAATTATCTCTGAAGTGATTAATTTTCACAGACGGTATTTTTATGAAACTATACAAATCAGGTTAGCGTATATCGGTGCGATAGTTATATTAGTTTTCTCTTTTAATGAAATAAAACTGTTGAATAAACAATTATGTTCCAGTGCTTATAAATATTAATATAAATCTTGGTCAGCTTTCAAAAGAAAGCTATTTTTCGAAAGACTTATTTGTCCCATAATATATTTAACAAGCCGTTGTATTGTCACTCAAAAGTGCATCAATTATACCTTGGTAGAGGCAACTATGAACAAAACAAATTATACACCCGTATGATTATCAAGAAGCTTGATAATATTCCCTAGCAGTAATCTCTGCATCGCATGTTCCTGTACCTCCTGCACGTTAGGTAAATCCAACGTGACAACCTCCGTTGCTGGAGCCACCAGCCGAGCTCTCGCCGCGGGCTGCCTCCCCCTTGCCCGGACCAGGCTGAGACCTCCGGGCTCTCTCCAGGGCTCTCTGCTTCTGCCTGCAAAATCCAGGTGCAGCAGCAAAGTGAGGAGCAACTGCCGGAGCACAGGGCTATTGCTGGGTGAGCATAGGTCTAACTCTGGAAATGCTTTAAAATTACAGGTTTTGGTCCGCCGTGCATCACCAGCTCAGCTGGTCTAACTCTTGCCTTTCATCTGACAATGCTCACGTCTCTGCGCTGTACAGACTCCCGCTTCTTGCTCAGCTGACGTTTTATTCTCCCCAGACACCCCCATCCTATTCACTTATGAAAAGAAACACATTCTTCTGTGCGAGTGGGACCAGAAACTAGAGAGGTTCAGAGGTGATGGCTCTACCATCAGTCACACCCTCAGACCAAGGGTCTGTCTAACCCAGTATCCTGCCTCCAGAAACACCCGGGAGCGGATGCCCCGACGTGGCATTCGTGAATTTCTCAGCCATCGCCCTCAACACGGTGTCAAACACCTTTTCTGAACAGCGTGGCTGCCCGCAGGCAGCTTCACACCCGTGTTAAACACTCAGTACCAAACAGTGCTTGTAAGGAAACCCATGTGGTCACCTGGCATGTGCAGGTATTTCTTCCTCCGTTTACCTTTGATGCCACAAATGAGGTTAGAGAAAGAGCCCCGCTGTGAGCACGGGATGGAGGTGTCCGGTGTGAGGAGGGAAGGACGGTGCCCCCCGCGCTCTGTGCTTGGGGCTGCATCAGCCGCCGGGCAGTCGCATCACCCACGCAGGCGGGAGCTCAGCTCTCCTATGGGAATTAATTTCCCAGGATTTACCTATGCACCAGAATTGGTCAAAAAAAAAAAAGCTATACTGGAGGAACGTCTCCCAGAGAGTTCCAGAATGACACTGTGTGATGATTAAAAATAGCTGAATTTAAAACGTAGGCAAACTCTAGTCTCTCTCAATCCCACATCTGTCAGGCACTTGGGTTTAGTGTAAGGCTGTGTTAAATGGATATTTGAGGTTTTAATCTCCAAAATAATGCCACTTTCAAGGTGAAAACCTTAGTTAGGGAGCCTCTGGGAGAGCCGTTGCTCGTGCCTTCACCAAGGAGTCTAGGCTATTGGTCTAAGCTGGTGACAAGGACATCTGTGTCACCAGAGGACTAGCGTTAGCCACGTTCACTTGCCTCCCCAATTCCTCCCTAAGGCAGACCTGATGAATGCCTATTGCTTTGGAAAGTATTAGCACTTATCTCCCTTTTACAGAAAAAGTTAAGATTATTTTAAATATTTCTTGTGGTGAAATAGCAACTTGATTAAAAGCATTTCATAATCTGTTCCCAGCTTTAAAGCTGTATGTACAAAAACCAGTGCAATGTGTTTCGCTCTTGAGAAAATTCTAAACAAACACTTTCTCGGAGAGCGTAGGCAAATAAACTCCTCCTCATCCATACCATACATGCATTGTGTAGGGTCTGTCCCGTGGAGCAGCATAAATACTATCTAGACCCGAAGTCTAATGCCCATGTGGTTTTTCTCTCTGCAGAGGCTCTGGCATGAAGCGCAAGGACATCGAGCAGAGCCCGATGACAGCCAGGCTCACGGCCATGCAGATGCCCATCGACCCCAGGGTCTGCAGGGAGGAGGGAAGCAGCGAGGTGGGCAGGAGCCAGTCGTGGCGCTCGGCCATGTCCATCATGATGGCTTCCATCTGGAAGTGCGTGCCGATGATCCCACAGACGTGGAAAACTTGGTGGCTGTGCCCTGCAACAAAGCCAAAAGCACTCACGAAGAAACTCCTTGGGCTTCATTAAGACACCGCCCTGAGGGCTCAGCAGACCTTCTGCCTAGCATCCGTTGCCTTTAAATATTTATTCTGCTAATTTCTGTGGCTTTTATCGTTGCGCCACCAGAGCACAGAGATCTTCCTTTCCAAAACGCAGCCAGCTGTAATGGAAGCGAGGGACGTGCAGCTTGCTGCTGCGGTCCTGGCACACGCGACGTGCTAAGGAGCGCTGTGCTTGTGCACAGCATGGCGGGGGGAACAGGGGAAACCCCGGTGCGGCCAGGACTGCCATCCAGTCTCCTTGGTGGCCGCTCCTGCAGTGCCCTGACATGGCACTGTGAAGCACCGCTGTGCCACAGGTGAGGTTTTTTGCATGAGAAATGAGTGCTTTGTGGTCATGAAACCCTCTGTGAAACATTCTGAGAACAGCATGCTTCCGGAGCTGTTCCCACTTTACCTAGGCAGGACTGCTCTATCTTGTATGTAAAACATTTCAACTTGCCAGCAGGGAATATATTATAACCTCTGGGAGTCACTCATGCATTAATGCGCTTTCTTCCTGAAAATAATGAGAAAACAATGCCAACTCACCCTTTCAGCACTTACCAATATAATCAAAGTGTCCTGGCGCAAGTCTCTCTGGCAGATGGCTAGCGAAGACGAAGCAAGTGAGGAAGGCAAAGGCGGTGTGCTTGTAGTGGACCAGGATCGCAGCCTCCGTGCAGCTCTCTGCCGCGCACAGGTAGAACTGCAGCAGCAGAGAGGGGGTACCGTGCAAAAGAAAGAGGGGAACAACACATTTCTAAAGGAGGCAGCGCCATTCCCTGAGCCCCCATCGTCTCCGGCTGCCCATCACCCAACACCAGAGCACACGGTGCAGGACCCAGGGCTCAATACATGAGCTGTTGCCTCCATTTCATGCAAGTCCCAGCCCCGCACATCCTGTCCTTGGACCTCACTGCAGCAAAATTCCCACCCCGCTCCAGTTTAGGAACTGGAAAACCTGCAGCTTTCAAAGGCAGTAACTTTCCAGCACGGGCAAAGTTTGAACGCGACGCTTTGAAGTGGAAGGAATTTGCCTGTCAGTAGGTGCAGGAAAAAATAACCAAATCTCTTTTCCTGCCGGAATTTGTTTTCCTTTAAAAAAATAAAAAGGCTGGCATATTTTCCCAAATATTTTCAGACTAAGATGAAGCAGCTGATATTTCCAACCCTGCAACAAGCAAATGTCTCGGTGCTGTGAATACGGGCCGTGGGAGGCGTACCCTGTAGAAGAGAGGGATGCTGTCGAAGAGGTACGGGTACACAAAGGCCAGGGTGCGGGAAGCCTTGCTGAACCTGGGCCGCTCCACCTCCAGAAACCTAGAGGAAAACAGAGAAGGTATTTCACATGGCATGGCAGATTAGGCTAACGTAAGCGCTGGATTCTGTTTGTCAGTCATTTGCTGGAGACTGTGAATTGCAGTATATAGGCTGCACATACATCCTTCCACAGATGACTGTGAATTCAGCCAGAGCAGTGCGGTTTTTGTGTGCTGAGAGTATTAAAGCTGCGAGCACCCTCAGCTCACGTGGCTGAACCTTCCCTGGCGGAACCCTGAGCTGGGGGAGGAAGGATTTAAGGTCCACCCTCCCCTGTTCTATGCTCTGACTCTCACAGATGCATCCCTGCAGCTCTGAAAACAATCTTTTTTATACCACCCTGGCATGGCTGGTTTTGCTTCTTTTACCATTGCTCATTAACCGTTACCCATCAGCAGCTAGAAACAGAGCTCATCTTTAAACAGCTGCTGCCCCTGCAGTTGTTTTTAACCGAGTTTTCATTCGTGGTTTTGAATCCAAGCTTTCTGAGCACAGCAATCAAGGAGAATACATCTGCCTTGGTTTGGAAGGCTTTGTAGGTAACGCAGCATTCAGGCTGTGATTGTCACTGTTTGTTAATTAAGCTGTATTGCAGCTTATGTCTGAAATGCACAAAATGTCGCAGCATCCTTCTTTTTTACATCCTGCCAAGACTTTGCGATTGTCATTTCGGAGAATGCATGGAGAGAGTTACTGAAATCACAAAGTAAATTAATTAAACAAGTTACTTTTTAATGACATCACCATTATAACGGAAGAAGCAGCCTGCTGGTTATAATCATACCATATATGAGGAGGAAAGTGTATGTCTGGACAGGGAATAATATTCTGCATTTTGTTCCCCAGGAAATCACGCTGCTGAAATGTAGGACATACTTCATAGCTGAAATCACAAAATAATTGACCACCCAGGTCCCCCAAAAAGCCATTATAAAACCTGGAGCTGGGTCGCAAGCCCTGTGCCGAGCCCTGAGCCTGCTCTTGCCGCATGGAGCGCACAAGTCAAAACGAAACCTGGAGACAGAAAGCCCAGAGGAGCCTCAGAGAAACCCAGCAGCGCACACTGGCACAGCCACCAGCCATCCTGCTCCGTGCAGCGTCTCCAGCCGCCGCGGGAAGACCGGCACGGTCAATGCGGCCCACACCAACGCCTGCCCCTCCGGCCATGGGGGCAGGTGGGGGGCAGCAGAGCGGCCGTCAGGATGCTCCCTCCCACGAGGAGGGCTCCAGCCGCGAGCCCATCACCCTGCCCTCCCGCCGCAGCCACGGGAGCTCCAGACCAGGAACGGAAAACCTCTCCCTCTGATGCCTCCCTGCTGGGAAAGACCAACTTTTATAGGGTTTTAGCCCAATGTGGAAACAGGGAGATTAACTTGAGCAGAATTACAACAGACCTGCCCACAAAGCAAGAAGGGCTCGATCAATATGACCCAAAATATGGGTTGAAACCCCAACACTTCAACTTATGCTCAAGAGCCACTAACAGCGCAAGGGCTTTCCTCTTGCTCCTTCTTGGTTTGGCCTTCCACTGTGGCTTGCGGCTTGCTCAGAAGATGTCACGATGATGCTGAAGATGCCTCCTGCTCTATTTTTCTGCATGATTCCTGCTGTGTTTTCCTACCGTGGTTTCACCTGCCCAGGGCTGTACTCCCGTCCTTCTCGCCTGCTCCTGCGTGGTGCTGCGCTCACCCTTGCCACACATCTTCCCACTCCTTCGGCCACATACCGATCCAACCTGCGCTCCGCTGTTGCCAAAACAGAGCCACCACATTGCGGCCTGGGCACACAGCCAGGCGCACGGTAGCCCTGGGGACAGTGCCCTATTCACAGAGGATGGCGTGAGAGGTGGCAGAGTTCAAGCGTACTCTGTTCTCAGCGTGACAAGCCCATACAGGTTTTTCTACTTTCACAGGGGTGTCCACAGGGAGATGCCAAATCCTCAAGCATGAAAGAAACCTTTTGTGCAGCTGTTCATCCTGCAGTGGGGGGCGATGCAGTCGGATGCTCTCTATTTCAGTGTGATGGGGGTGTCTAGCATCATGTAAAGGATAAACACACTTACTTCATCCATCTGCACATTTCCCTGTTTGGCAATTCAATGTTCCTAGGGCACAGGATGCAAAAACCACCCACCCTACCAAAAATTCTTACTGTCGGCTCATCAATCACCCATCTAGGATTGGAAAATTTTCCCGAGAAGTTGGTAAAACTTGGTGTGGCAGCTTAGCAAATGCCCTTCTTCAGATGCCCCACTGCTAGTCCCTGCCTTCATTGCGTCGCTGCATCATCCTCTGCATTAACCCATACTCCTGTCGACCTTCACAGGGTGCATGCAAGAGGCTGAACGTACTCTGCCGCTGCGTTTGGCCATGGTGCAGAAGCTCAGCCAGGCTCAGGAGCCCTTCCCTCGTCCGAACCTCTCCGAAACGGCCAGGCGTGCCGCTTGCCTCTCTCTCCTCGAGTGCCTCCAGTCCCTGGCAGCACCGGAGCCACCGGCAGCCACAGATCCTCCCGGTTCCTGAAGAGAGCCCTGCCCAAGGTGCATTTGGTGGAGCAGCCCCGACAGCATTGCTGTGCTGCTGCTGAACCCTCGGTGAGCCGGTCAGGAGAGGGAGTGCCTCGACAGGTAGCATCAGCACCCATTGCACAATTTGGTTTTGGGTCCACTCCTATCCAGCCCCCCCCCCACGCACACACCTTGGAAGGACCTTTTGGCTGGTGTGACGCAGCTGAGATGCTCGCAGGCGTGGGGCGTGCGGAGGGGCACGGGGCGAGAGCAGCCGCCGCGGGGGTGCTGGCAGCCCGGCGTGCCGGGGCAGCGTCCCCATGGCTAACGCAGTCTCCAGACATGACCCGGTGTGCGCAGGGTGCAGTGGTGGATTACGGGGGCTCATTCTCTGTTCACCACTGTGGGGGTAAGCCAGCAGCGTTGCTGGCCCACGGTGGTGTGGTATATTCAGTATTCCTGCTCACCCAGGGCTGTTTTGTTGATTTTTTTAATTTTAAGCCTACATTTGATGGATTTACTACTTCTCTAAAGAAAATTACTGAGACAACAGGAATTGCTATTCTATCACATAGCGATAGTTGCAAGTTTTTCACATACCTGTACTTACAGTTTTGTAGTAGAGAGATGCTGACAATTAAATTTGCAGATCAAGAATTTTTTTTAACAATCCAAATTAATCTGGAACTGATCTCAAGTTGCTGATATTTCCTAAGTGTTATCTTCAAGTGGTAAGTACTAGGATTAGCACACGGTCAGTGAGCTTCGTTTGCTAAGCCCATCTAATGAGACAATAAAGAGACGCACAAGACAAAAATAAGAGGGGGAAAAGAGACAAAAAGAAAGAGAAAGAAATGAGGAATACAAGGAAAAAATACCAAGGTCCAACTGGCATCATCCACTGAGTGATCCAGGAGAGACCCTTGAGTTTGCAGTACTGCTGAGCAATACCAAGGATAGGTCCAAATCTTCTACCCCAGGGAGTTACTCCAGTGAGTAACCCACAGACTAAAAGGCAAGTAAATCCTCCTGTACTCAACAGACACTTAAATGAGCCAAATTTGCAGGATCCATAAGGAATACTGAGAGCTTGGCACTCTCCCTCTTGGGAAAACACGGCGATGCTCAGCTGCATCCCACCCTACTGCATCCCACCCTCTTGCAGCAGAGCCAGCCGGGCAGCGTGATTTCTTCCTGCTGTGTTTGCCAGGGCGTGGGAGCATCTTTCTCCTGCCGAGGCAGCAGCATCGAAACACAGCCCTGTGCCGGGGGAGGTCCTGGGGGGCTGCCCGTGCCACAGCAGCTGGGGAGGAAAAGCCCCCTGGGGTTACGTGATGCTGCGACAGGCAACCACATGCCAAAAGACCCCCCAAAATACAAAGACACCCCAAAATAGAAGGAAGGAATAATGCCAAACGGTTCACGGCGCTTGTGAAAACAGGACTTGTGTGGTTTGCAAAGCAAACTGCATGTCATCGCGACGACAGACACGAGTGCTTTACAAACACAGCCTTCGGGGGGGTATCTACCATGAATTAAGCAAAAACCAATCCAGCTAGAGATCTAGCACAGCGTGTATCGCTGGAAATCAGCCAAGGAGTTTAGACATCTGAGTTATTCCAAACAAATTGTCTAATGCCATTCAGGAACAAAATACCATGCACGCGATGCTGCTCATGCTTTAAAAATGATGCAGTCGGCTGTGAGAATGTTGAAGTTCCTCCTCTGCAAATCTGTTGTCCGCACATATAAACACACACACACACGCCCATATAAACACACCCTCACGCACATAGCACTTAGGCTGATACGTGCCTTTGGCAGGACCAATATCATGTTTAAACCTAAAGACGTGCTTAAATGTTGGGGGCACTGGAGCCCACCCCTTTTTGCAGGTTATGTTAGAAAAACAACAGCCCGAACAAGGTGCTGGAGGTGGGTATCTTCCTGCCAGGCATGCACCATGCGAGATTACCTTTTGAACTTTCAAACATTAAAGCTACTTCATTTGTTTGCATTTTTGATCATCAAACTCTCCTAGTGCCCACACGCAACACGTTTCCAGAGCCCAAAGTCCTCTTCTTCCCTGTCCTAAGCCTAAGGCTCATATTGTCACAATACAGCCTGTAACTGAAAAGCTTTATTAATAATACTAATTAATGATTGTGCTGTAGCCATCATGGCAGATAAAGCAGAGGCTTACCTGGAATAGCAGGACAGACTGGTGCTAACGACAGTGTTAAACACCGCGATGGGGACGTAGCAGTGGTGGAAAGTGCTGTTGACCCATTCTGCTGGGAAAATGTACGCCGAGTATGCCAGTGCAGACCCTGGAAATACAGGCGGTGCTCGGTTAGTTCCAGGTCCCGTCAGGACCCTCAGCATCGTCCTGGGTGCTGCTGCGAACCTTCAAACTGGCGCTTGGCATTGGGGGCTCTCAAGAAAGGGAGATGCGAATTAAGGTAGAGGAGCAGCGAAGTGGCTACGGGGAGCATCAGGCGGACGCCCCGACAGCCAGCTCCCGCAAACACCTTTCCCTGAGGGGCCGGAGGCACGTTGTGCCATGCAAAGATCCCGGCTGCTGCTGCTTCCCCAGGGCTTGCAGCCCAGCGAGGTGCCACCGACTTCACTGACAGCATTGGTCTTTAATGTGGTTTTTTTTTCCTTATTCTATTTACTATGAGACCGAAGAGTGTCACACAGCCAGGCCTCCGTCCCAGGGCTGCGCGGTACGAAACCCAGCCTCAAATTATTATTTGGGGCAGCGTCAGAGATGCTTCACTGTCCGTCCCAAGCACCAGGCTGCAGGGAGGAGGAAGAGGAGGAGTGGAAACTACACACAAGCAGCCGCCGGCTCTGCTTGTCCCATGGGTACGAGCCATCTGAGCACCCGGGGTTCAGCCCCATCCCTGATTCCTCCCTGTGCTTCAGCTCCTGCTGCCCCGGGAAAGTGCTGGGGTCTGGCACCCACCAAAACCTCTGCAGACGTGCCCGTCCCTACCCAGGCTGTACATGCTGAGAGCCGCGTAATCGAAGAAGTAGCAGATGTGCCGGGCGCGGGTGGACATGGTGCTGAAGGTGTGGGCGCAGCTGGAGGCGAGGGGGTAGATGCAGCAGGTCAGCAGGTAGGCGAGGAGGGGCCAGGCGTGGGGGTCCTCCCGGCCCCCCGGTCCCCGCAGCCGCCCCACCAGGGTCCACACAAAGTACCTGTGGGATGGAGGAAGGTGAGCATTGCGCCCTTGGGTGTCCCCCGTCCCCGCACCCCTAGCTTTGCTCCCACCACGGAGACCCACCACCTCCTCCCACGGATGCTGAAGACCCAGAGAGCACGGTACCTACCAGGCAGGCACAAAATGCGTCCAGATATTTAGGGTCTCATTCGTCATTTGGAAGACACTGAGGAGGCAGTCTGCTGCTGAGCTTCTGGGGGGGCGATACCCAAAGAGGATCCCCTGCTCCCGGTACCCCTGCAAGGCAAAGACTGGCACCGGTGGCAGTCGGAGAAGGAAGGAAGGCTGCCGAAAGGAGGGTGCCCGTGATTCAGGACCCAGGACCCTGCTGCGAGGACAGAGCCGTGTCCCCCCCCGCCGCAGGGGGTGGTCCTGGGGAGGGGCTGAGCGCTGCCCCGGGGGGGATGGCCGCCCCAGCACGCTGCTCCTGCCTGTCAACCCCCAAAATCCCACCGAGCTTTGGGCTTAGGGAAGAAAAGCTCCTCTCTGACCTTAGGCACTTGGTTGATGCTGAGCAGCCGGGGTAACTTGAGGCTCAGCATGGCGCAGGTCGGGGCTCCGGCTCCAAGGGATGTTTTCGGCTCGGCTTCCCTGGGGACGAGCCCCAGCGGTGCCTCACATCCCACCTGGCCGCATCTCACACCCTGCTGGGGAAGCGACGGGATGGGGACAGGGCTGCCCCGTGACGGCCGAAGCGATGCTCCTCGGGCTCGGGACGCGTGGCCTGGGGGAGACGAACGTTCCTGGGGACGTGGCATAGTGTCCCCATGTGGGGTCCCAAACCCACACATGGCAAATGCTTCCTGGGGGGTTCCCATGGCATGGAGAGGGGAGACGGCATCCATCCCTGCAGGGGATGTTGGGATCCCTCCCTACTACCCGTACCTGAAAGGGGCAGGGGGAGAAGGACAGCATGTTCCTGTGCCCACCACCCAGAGGGACTGAACCCCCCTATTATCACCCCAACAGAGCCAGGGGTGATGCGGGAAAAGCACCCATGTCCCCAGAGCACCTCAAGGTCGCACAGAAAGCCCTGGGCACGGGCTGGGGGGCTGCGGGGTGCAGGCAGGTCCCCTCAGGGAAGTGGGGAGGACATGGGCTCCCAGGGCTCGTCCGCCTCTGCCCGCTCCCCATCAAACATCCCGGTACATCGACGGTGCAGCCCCTCCGGCCCCAACGTCTCCCTCTCTTACCTGCTGATGGCTTCGGCAGCGCTGCCTCTCCCCCCTCCGCCTCCACCTCCGGTCTGTGAAATAAAGGTGAAAAAAACCAAAGTCATCATCTCCTGTGCTCTCCTGCAAGGGAGCTCCTGGCCCAGGGGAAGCCGGGTGAGAAGGGAGCCCAAGGCTCGGCTTGCGAGATCAGCCTCCCGAGAGCTGCTCCTGGGATGGCGATTCGGCTGCCCCAGCCATCCCATAACTTCACACCGGGACACACCGAGCTTCAGCCGTCAGCACGCGTTGCCGGTGCTGCACGGAGACTTGCCAGTGCTGCACGGAGACTTGCCGGTCCCAAATAAACCCCTTTGCTGCCCTTTCCCAGCCCCTGGCATTACCCTTCATCTTCCCCTGCTCTTCCTCCCCGCCCATACTCTACCTCTCCGCGCGGCCAAGCAGCTCTGGTACAAACCGACACGGGCAAAATGCCACGGGCCACCGTGTGTGGGGAGTGCCCGGAGAGAGGGAGGTGGCTGGGAGGTGGTTAACAGAAGGGAAAAAATTAACGAGGCAAGAGACCAATAAACCTGACATAAAATAAAACTGGAAATGCCTTTAGTTAAAGATTAGACTTAAATCAGGAGCTTTTTCTCAGCTGTTGAACTACGAGCACGCTGCCTCAAAGCTACGCGGAGCCTGCAGCCGCCTCCCCCCCCCGCCCCCACCAGTATTCCTGCATTTCTCCATGGGGGAAAGGGGACCTGAACCCTGCGGTGGCCTCCAGAGCCTCGGGACCCAGCTGGAGGGCAGGGAGTAAGGGCAGGGAGCGAGGGCTGCCGTTGGTTATTTGCATGCTCCAGAAATAAAGGGCAGCCTGGCACAGAGCTCTGCCTTTGCCTGTCCCCACCGCACGGCTGATATAAACACAAATGAGGGCGATGATGGGACAGAACAAAAATAAGGTCTGTTATCTCAGTGAAGCCGAGGAAGCCGCACAAGCTCTTCACAAAGGCACGTCGCGGGGTGCGGGAGCCCTGATTTGCAAAGAGCCCTTGGACGGGAGCCCCGAGCTGGGTGCACTTGGGTGCAACCCAGGCAAACCGTGTCTGAAGCACGGAGCCGGTCCCCTGCGCCCACCCCGCCACTGGCGGCCTCCGCAGAAGGATGTGGGAAGCACTGGGCCCAGCCTTAACGAAGAACTTGTATTTTTAAGAGCAAAATGAGTCACCGGAGCTGCGGGGTGCAGCAGCAGCCCGGGCACACCCTGCAGTCCCATGTTTTCCTCCTCCTTCGGCTGACTTTTTCCATCCAGGGAGCAGTGCTCCCGTGGCAGCGGTGTGGGATGAGGGATGCCTCCTTCTCCTCCTCCTCCTCTTCCTCCTCATCCCCCCACGGCCATGCCCAAAGCCCCACGGGGATGTCAGGCACTGCAGGCTGCAGGTCCAGCCCGGGAGCCTTTGGTTTGCGCCGAGTTCACCCAGGGAATGTTCCTGCCTGGCACCAGCTTTCTCCCTTAAAGGCTGCGGTTTGTCCCTGGCGAGAGGAGCCCTGACATGTCGCCTGTCACCGTCCCTCCGCCGCGTGTCCGGACTTGGCTCCAGCGTGTGCGGAGCGTGGCTGCAGCAGCTCTCGCAGGGCACAGCTCTCCCCGCCAGCACCAGCTGGCAGCCGGTGCCTTTCAATGGAGGGAAAAATAGTTTTAGCTGTTAATTTTTAACTTTTATGACTTTCTAACGGCGGCGCAAGGAGAGAGACTAGTTGAACTGTAAAACTTAGCGGCTGGGGTCCTTTGAGTGCTCGGCACCGGCGTCAGCAGCACGGCACATGCCAAGACCTCTTCCAGCAGAACAGCAGAGGCTTTGTAGGAGGTTGTTATTGCTGCGGGTGGCTGCTGGTATCTGCTTGGGATCTGAGACGAGCAGGCAGCTCTGAGCATATGCATAAACTCAAGGCTTTCCAAAATCAGTGCGTCTCAGGCACGTGCTTGAGCTCGTTGCCAGACCCAGCACTTTCATCCGTCCTCCTTGGGGGACGGCCACGTCTCAGCGCCCCGGCCCGCTCCTAACACGCCGCCGAGCGAAACTTCCATAAATTCTGCAAACGACCAGCACAGCCACGACCTGCTGGTGCGGTAGGGAGGGGGCAGAGAAAAAGCAAAGTCCTGCCGGCCCCCGCAGCACCGTCTCTGTCACACACAGCTCCTTCCCACCTTCATCTTTTCACGGCGCGTGTGAAAAACTCCCGACCTGCCGGTGCGGACCCACGGGCGAGCATCGTGCCGTGAAAACCCTCAGCATCCCTGGAGCAGGGTGAAAAGCAGCAAGCCAAAATGATTCAGGGGCAAAAGCAGAGCAGCCGGTACTTACAGGGACTGGGTCGGATGCTGCGTTATCGCCGGCTCTGGCTCCGGGCGACCGTATTACTCATCTGTGTACAAACACAGCCCACATGGCCCAGCCGCGTTGGAGGCCTGGCCGGGGCGTAGGCAGCCAAGCGAGCGGGCTGGGGCAGGTTTTGCCAAAACCTGCAGCCCGGCAAGAAGGGCGAGGAGGCTCTGCCAAAACCCCTGCTTGCTGCTGGCACCCGGTGGGACGGTCCCTGCACCCCGGCTGGGCTCGGGGAGGGTGGGGGGGGGGGAAGGCCGCGATGGAGGTCAGCCCCGCCGGCTGCTTTCCCAGATTAGGAGCAAATTAATTCTGGCTCGTCTTTTAGTGGAACAGGAAAAAGGCAACAAAATAAAACCGGAAATAACTGTGGCCAAACGCTCTCAGATCGTGCTCTGGATTAGCTTCAGCCGGGCTGCAAGGAAGTGGAATAAGGGCAGGAAAAAATATTAACTCACAGACCTCCCCGTGCATCTTCAGCTCCCAGGCCCTTCTGCTTTAGCACCGGAAAACACCCGAAACTTGCTTAACTGCCTCCAAGGAGACCGTAAAGATAAAACCGTCCCGTAGATGAAGAGGGAGGTGCTCCCAAACTGCAGAGAGTTCTTACATCATTCCCGGCTGGACAGAGGACCGCAGTCGGACGGGCGATGGGGGTCCCCTCGGCCACCGCGGAGCCGGAGCCACCGGCTGTCCCCACGCCTGCGCCGGCTGCAAACTCCAGCACGGTTCCCCTTCTTCTCCCTGATAAAGCCTCTATTTTTACTGCAGCCGTTGGTAACGTGTTTCACAATATCTGAATGGAGCGGTAGACTGAGGACCGCGAGTCGCTGGAGAAGGATGCGCGGGCATTGCTCCTGTATTATTAAGTAGTTGGAAGAACTGGAGCCCGGAGTAATGCACTGCTCACAGGTCACGGGGAGAAGCATTAAGGGTCATATGCAATCAGGGCTGGTGAATGTGCAGCGCTATCTTGCATTTTAATCACAAGGGAAAGTCTCTTGACATCAGTTTCTGGGTGTAAGCGCGTTAACCCTCCCCTGCCGGCACTGCAGCACGGCTTCCCCTCGGACGACAGCTTCCCAGGGCTCTGCCATCTCCTTTCGGGTGCTGTTCCCACCGTGAGGGATGCCCTGGAGCTGAGATCGTGCCTGTTTCCCGACGCCAGAGCCTCGCTGGCTGACCCATCAGCGGGAGGCAGCGATGGCGTGAACACGGGCATTTGCACCAACGGGTCTGGTAACAGGTTCCTTAATGAAGGAACCCCATGCAGAGAGCCAGATGCCACCAGCAAACCCCAAACCCCGTGTCCATGACCTCTGCTACCACAAAATTCATCCGTGGTAGCAAACAGGAGCTCAGGAGATGAGCCAGGGATGCGGGGACGGATGCGTGGCAGCAGAAGCCGATGCTTACGTTTTTTCCCTGCAGCGTTTTCTTCCCCCTTGCCAGCAAATTAGCACAAAACTCGGATTTATTTTGCAGCCACGGGGCGGGTGAGGCCACGGCCGGGCTGGGCACACGCACGTCTGCATCCAGCTGCGGGGCAGGGGACAGCTCAGCTCCCGGGGCAGGTTGTCACTGACTTCATCCCCCCATGGCCTCCGTCCCTGCAGGGCTCGGGGCCAGGAGAGAGGCGAGCAGGAGGAAAATGCTGCCTCTTTGCCCACCCCATGCTTTTGGCATTGAGTGTGTGTTTTAAACCATCTCCTGGGCTTTTTTCCTCCAAACCATTGCCCGCAGAGACCAAGATGCAGATTTACTCTACGAACCCCCTCGCCTGCCCGCGTTTATGAGCTGCAGCCAGTCAAATGAGCTGGAAAGGATGAAGTCTGCTGTTGCGCCGCAATAAAACCTTAAAAAACTTTAAAATGACTCCTGATTGTTTTTACACGATCATTGACACAAACCCATCAGATAATCCAGCCACATTTATTCGCGCTGGCGGCTTGTGCACTGGCAGCAGCTCTGCCTGGCAGCGGTGGAGGAGAGATTTTATACCCGAGTACTTCGACCCCGCTTTGGGCACGACCTCCAGCCCGAGGCAGGACTTTCTTCCCAGCGCCGTGCCCATCTACAAGCAGCCTGGGAAACCTCATGTTTCCAAAACCAGTGTTTTCCACGCTTGCAAAGGCTGTGCCAGCCCTGTGGTGCCTCCCGTGCAACTAGTGCAAGAAGTTTCAAACCAGTGGAAACTTCCCACCACTGAACGGCTGAACCCCCCCAGCTATGGTTTTTGCAGCAAAATAGGAACCGAGCTGAAATACAACCATGCGAGCGGGACGTCCCGGGGGTCTGGAAACCAGCAGTGAGCACAAACCAGCCGAGAGCTTTTACTGAGAGTGCTAAAAGCCAGAGAGGATGAAAAATGAAAAATCGGTATTTGAGTGGTGGACAGATCCCGCTGCCCTGCTCTGTTGTCCATGGAGAACGGTGTGAGCTGAGCGTGGCCAAGCACAGGGAACAGCGCTCATCTGGGGGGGGG
>VYZV01035869.1:65487-99918 GCA_013401275.1 Pandion haliaetus | reverse complement strand
CAAAAAAAAAAAAAAAAAAAAAAGAGGAAATTGTGGCCTCCGTAAGGCACCAATACCACCTCTTGAGCAGTACCCAGAGAGTCTCTCTAGATGCTCCAAATCCAAAACAGGCAGAAGATGGAGGAAACATGCAGGAGAAAGACGTTTCTGTGTTTGCAGCAGGGACCAGTCGTTTGTAAAGGAAGCACATTTTCCTGGGTTTTGTGTGTGTGTGTGCGCATTGTGTGTGTACACATGTATGTAAAAAAAAATTCACCTCTGCTACCTTTGGTATTGAAATTTCTCCCATGACATCCACTTCTCATATTAATTGATATAATCATAGCATGCATTTGCAAAGATCAAGTAATTAAAAAATTGCTTCAAATATCTGCAAGAAATAGAAAACGCATCAAAAAATAGAGAAAAGAAAAAAAATAAAAATCAAGATGCATATTGTCCTTGTGCCCAGCCTTTTTGTGATTTGAATGAACTCTGTCCTCAGCACGAACATCTTAAGCTTAACCCCCACCTACACGTACAACATGTAATAGGATCAGTGGAAAACTCCCAAAGCTAATACATGTCCTTCCCATGCCGGCATACGCCAGGAGCTTTCGAGTCTGGGACTCTTAGCAGCAAACACCAGCATGCCTCAACAGAGCTGATAACCCAATATTTGCTACGCTACCAACCAAAACACCCCCGATCTAATGATGCAATTGGTTGGTTTTACTCTTCTGCATCAACCAGGATGCTACATGCCGAGAAGGCAGACTAACGGTGGTTGTAAAGGACTCATAAACAGGAAAAAGAAACCGCCTGGTTTCTTCCGCATTACAGCAGTACAGTGAAAGCGTTTGGGTTCGGACGCGTGTGTTCGGTTATTGCACGGGTACCCTTGCTCGCCTGGCAGAGCCACGAAGACAAAGCACACCCAAGAAGCCAGTGCCGGAGGTGTAATGACCCCTTACACTATGAGTAAGACAGTAGGTAGAGGTGAAACTTGGTATTAAAGCACAGGTGGAGCTGGAAAGCCCTCTGGGGTAATTTTAATTTTTAAAATGCTCGATACACTCAAGCAAGTTAAAAATGAAAATCACCAGAGGAAAACTGTAATTAATTCCAATTGAATTTCCTGCACGCTACTGAAAATGAGCTCCACGTCACACTCAGGAATTCAAGACAAGTCTCCCAAAGAATGAATTTGCCAAAGCTTAGAGAAACCTCTCAGATGTAATTAAAAAATACAGTACAAAACATCAGGCTCCACAACAAGAGATTCCAGCTACCAGGGAGGAGGTGACACCAGCAAACCTGACAGGCGATGGTAAATTTGTCTTTATAAAAAGGGGGTGGCATGGTTGCAGGCTTTGTGCAGTCCGTGAGCCCCACCGAGTTGTGCTTACGTGACGTGACTTCGAAGCCTGCACGCTGCCTGCGTGTTTTCTGTCCACACGTCTGTAAAGAAACCATACAGCTAAAGGAACTCCGTACGGAGAACTGAAAAAAAAAAAAAAACCCAAACCAAAAAACCTGTGTATTTTTCACCCCAAGAAAAGAATCCGTATTAAAAAAACCCCACCTTTAAAAAGATACACTGTCCACTACCCAGGCTACAAGTAAATACACATTTACGGCATTACACCACATGATCTGTTACGCTGTTCCAACATATACACATATTAACTCCATTTTAAAGTAAGAGGCCACGGACTAACTTTTCAGGCAAGTGCTGGACTTTAGAGACCTGTATGGCTTCTGCAGGTATTTTCCTACAAAAAGGAAAAAAAAAAAACCAAACCAAAAAACGTCCCCAAACTCAGAAGCACAAAGGGGTTTCGCTTCGTGCAGATAGTTTCACTGTGGAGCACTAAGGACAGGTGACGTTCCCAAATCCTACCCATCAGACCCAAATGTTTTCACACTGGAATGCAATGATTTCAGGAGATCAGTTTTAAGGATCACTTCTTTGAAACGGTCCGTAAAAAATTTAGGATGCAACCTTTGAAACTGTACTTCTACGAGGCAGCAGGACCGAGGGGTTTGGTTGTAAGCTCTAGTTGTGCTTTGCCCGGCCGCCTCGCAGGTAGCTCTTCCACCTCTTGACGAACTCTTTGAAGATGGGGGACTCGTCTATCGTGCTGAGGAGCTGGAGCTGGTTGATGTGGGTGGTGTGATAGTCCCATCGGGCCAGGTTGGGAGCGGTGCCGAGCATGAAGTGCCGAAGGTCGTAGATGGTCCCTGAGCCGGTGTCGTAGAGGGGAAGCATGGCCTTCAGGGACTCCATGCCCCGCTCGTAGAGAACCCGCGCCTCCTTCCCCAGCTTCTCCCCGGCCGTTTCTTTTAAGTCATACAGCCCGATTAAGGAGTACATGAAACCGTTGAGCACGAAGGAGCTGGGTGAGGTTGGGTACTCCTCGTACCAGTCGTGCCGGTTCATGAAGATGGCCTTCACCCCGCGCTGCTCCGACGGCAGCTTGTACGGCGCCGTCGCCCGCAGAGCCGAGCTGAGGAACGCGTGGTCCTTCGTCAGCAGGTACGCCCGCACCAGCGTCGAGATGGCCTGTCCTTGCGCCATGGCCGAGTACCAGCCCGGGTCCAAGGACTTAAAGCCTTCCCCCAGCTTCCTCGTCACCATGATGGGCCAGCCGCCCCTCTCGTCCTGGTTCCTCACCAGCCAGTTGCTGGCAGCAAAAAAAGCCGCCATGTGAGCGGTGGCCGAGATGGTGACGTTATCGAGGAAGCCTCTACCCTTCGCTACCAGCCTCACCACTCTCTTGGGCATGATTTTGGTCTGCTTGACGGCTTTTGTGTTCGAGAGGCCGACGCCTTTCCGCAGGTCGGTCACCAGGTCTCTGGTGAGGGTGCTCCAGCTAGTCCTGGGACCGATGCCGTAGTAGATGTCTCGGTCCTTAAAAGCGATGAGCTGGGTGTTGGAGATGTAGTGGACGGTGAAGAGCTGGTTCTTCTCCGTTGTCTCGAGAACCACGGAAACGCTCCCGTTCGTTACGAATTTGAGATCGAAAGAAATAATAAAATCTCGGGTGTTCCCAAGCTGCAGAGATACCCCCTCGGTATTTTCTGCAAAACAAACCAAAAAAGCCTCGTTCAGTGGTAAAGCACTCATTTCTCCAAAATGTTTAAGCTACAGAGCGCAGCTTCCAGAGGTAACCCCTCTTACCAGGCAGCATCCAAAAGCTTTTAGGGCAGCCCATCAATAATTCAATCATTCTTTCTGCGCCCTACCATGTATTATTTAATTAAGCATAAAAGTAAATCCGCAAGTGAAGGGCGACTCCCGCAGCACTGGGGAGAACTCGTTCGCCTCTTACATTAACGGGCTGCAGCACTTCGCTGCGGAGCAGAAGTGCCAGGGGCTCGATCGATGGCTTTATCAGAGGCTTCTGGTACCTGATCGATGGAGGAGTGCAACGGACACCAGTAGGATCTGGGGTAAGGGACGGGGACACCAACGGGGGGGTCTTACTGCTGCCTGCAGCTGCCTGCTGGCAGGATGCAGGACAGGCAGAGCTGCACTTTTCCTGCAGGATGGGGCACAGCAGGCAAGCTGCAAGAACGTAGACGCTGCGTGATTTTTCCCTTCTGTAATTCCAAACGTAAACCAACCAAGCACCCTTTTGTTCCAAACTGAAAATTTCACTTGGCAGAAAAGACACTAAAAACACGGCACCGCTCGAGCAGTCGCATTTCTGAAGAAAGCTCTGCTTTCAGGGGAGAAAAAAAAAAAAAAGCCAGCAGTGCCGAGAAGCAGGTATTCAGGATCCCCCTGGGACTAATATTTACATCCGCGACTTTTTTCTTTCCCAACCTGACAGTTCCAAAAACCAGTGCGCTGATTAGTTTAATGGGGGAAAAAAGAAAAGAATATAGAAAGACTAATGTGTTAAAAGTATTTATTAACCTCTCAATTGGCAAAACTCAGTTTAATTAAAAAAAAAATTTAAATAAAGCTGCTAGGCAATGCCACATAATAAAATCCCATGCTCTCTCGCAGGCTAGATTTTAAAATGTGAAATCAACTTCTCCCCAAAAAACCTATAGCAGAAGATCAAAGGGCTAATTAGTTTGTAAAGCTGTGTGCAAATCCTGTAGCTTTGAAGGCGCAGAGGGATGATAAGCACTTAAAGACAGTCATCTTAAATTAACAGCTTTCCACAGAATAAAATTCGTCTGTGCGAGGCAATTGTCTCCTTTCTGCGACTTCTCGATGTGTGAAATACCCCATAAATATTTCTACGTGCAACCTTCGAGTTATGGTCAGCTTTTTCTGCAGAGCAGAGGTTTTTCTCCATCTCCCAAACTAATCTATGGCATTTTGCAACATCTTGTGTTGTACGGTGCTATTGTACAGTACCTGTTATTTTGACTGAATGTGATGTTTTCCAATCTTTTAAAGTAAAAGCCTCACTCCTTTGAGTTTTGGAGATCAGCATCTGCTTCGGGAGAAGAAACTGAGCTCTTTGTTACACAACATTTTACTCCTATGAAAAATCTAATTAAAAAACCCCACTCGCAATTCCTGTCAAGCAAGTTTTATGGTTCCTTGTAAATAAATGCTTGTGTGATAACGAAGTGAATTATAATAGAGGGGAAAAAAAAAAAAAAGAGTTTTAAGAAGCGAAGGAGAACTAAAGGCTGCCTGTTGTTTGCACTGCCTTAAGCACCTATAAATCCATTACTTAAGGCCATCTAAGACGAGTGGATGCATACCTCGGCCTTCGAGCCCTGCAGATTACTCTGCCATCAATAAAGGATGAGGAGAGAATACATAACAGATCTTTTAGCCTCTCCTCTCCCCATATTTATCTACTACAAAGACACAAGAGTGTTCGACAATTTTTTCCCTAGAGACCCAGGCCTAAGGTGCCAACTGAAAATTACTTCATTGTCTTTTTAAGTAATGGACTCATTAATTCTAATGGGTATTGATCGAGGAAAAATACATTATGTCCTTATTAACGAGCCTGTCCTAGCACAAAGGAAACTCTTGCATGAAATAATGAATTTCCCTGCTAAGTACAAAACAGAACACAGTAAATTGAAGAGACGGCAACAAAACGCATCTTGCACACCTGCAGGTGAAGGAGAACGCCTGTATGCAGCCCCAGACCTTCACCATCCTCCCCCCAGTCCTCTGCAAATACCTGTGCAGCACGTGGGCAGCTGCTCCCTCTTGCTGCCTCGTTTAAGGCAACTTGGGTTAGCCAGAACTAAGATCTCAAATTTTGCAAAAATACTTGCTTCTCAATGAAGAGAGAGATCCCGGGTCCAACCGAAGACTTGGACGTGCTACGCTTGCTCCAGGCTGAAAATAGACCGTATCTATCATCTGTCAACATCTGCTTATCAAACGTCAGTGCTATTTCCCAGGCTTCACAACGGGTTCCATCTTTTTTTTTTTGCTTCTATTTTGAGACAGAAGCTGAAAGGCTCAGAAAACGTGACTGCAGCTTCTCACTGCCCTCCATGCACACATCCACCCACTTTTTCATTAAAATAGTGTTGAAAAAGCAGTGATAGAGAGAAAACAGAAGAAAAGAAAAACTTCGGAGGTACGGAAACAAGATGACATTCTCAGGTGAGATCTTAAGGATGGGAAGTCACACGGGATAAATGAGAACACTTTGATCCCAGCAAGTTAAAGCTCCCCTGATACCATCTGTGCAAATTAACAGACATGGCTTAGCTGCCACGCATTTAGGATAACCCACCTGGAGCAACAAACTGCTTGACACTAGTGAACTTGGCTTTATCAGATACTGTGGACAGAGAGCAGCCTTTCGGCACCGTCCAGTCCGCGGACTTGCTGGTTTTGTCCTTCTCTTCGGCCGTTTCGTACACCTCAACGTGAGGTGGTTTCTCTGTCAGGTTTTTACTGTAGTGACTCAACCCGTACTGTGCAATCTGGATGGGGTAGAAATAGCCTTGAGGTCCCCACTGTGTGGATAATGGCACACCTACGAGAGAGGAAGAAAATGAGTATTTTGTTAGCGTGTTTTCCAAAAACAGTCTTTGCAGCTCTGCACACTCCTCCTCCATACCCCACTACTCCTTTACTTGTAGCAAATGGTATTCCTAGGCTTCACCATTAGCTAGACTCGAGGAAAGTCCTTTCAAGGAGTGAATTGCTCCCATTTACACTGAGATCCATAACTAGTCAAAACTAAGCAGAGCTGAGAGGCAGAGAAGTCCTTATCATGGTCTTCCACACATTCTCATTTAATTGGTTACTGAAGCACCACACTTATTTTAAAATACATTTAAAATGCCCTAACAGATTTTTTCCCCCTACCCCAGATGACCACTACATCTCCAAACAATGTCACATCTAACACAATCCCTTTAATGCCACAGAAATCTTTGCAAATTTGGTGTACATGTTATTACTAGATTTTGGTAAGAGTTATTTGATGCTAAAAGAGCAATTTACCCAGCATCTGCAAATCTGCTCCAATTATCTTGGCTCCCCTAAGAGTATTACAAGCGCAGTCTGAAGTGCTGCCTATGGAAACCAGCCAAGCTCTCCATGCAATACCAGCAGAACATGCCCCAGTTCTCCCACCCAAAGCTGTCCCTTGTCTTCAGAGCTACTGCTCCAGCCCAGCCGTACCTGGGATTAACTTTCCACACATGACTCGCTGTCCCAAAAGCTGGTAGCCTTGCAGGACAGCACAACTGTCACTCTTAATTTAGGGTTAGGGTGATTTTAAATTTAGAAGTCTGCACGGACCAGAAGAACCCCCTGGAGCACCACATCCTTAGAGGATTCAAAGCAGGAAGATCACAGAGGACACCTTCCGTAGCCTATGTATTGCATTTCACATGCAAACCCCATCGTATGAGCTCAGACAATGTCTCATAGCCGTGCTCGATAGAGAACTTCCACCCTCCGTTATGATCGTTAGCAGAGATGCACCTGCAGAAAACCCTGCCAAGCTCCAGGCCCTCCTCTGCCTGCCCTTCACCAGCTCCAAGGGTTTGGCTGGAAAAAACCCTCGTGCCATAAACTGCCTATTGCATCACCGGCTGTGTGGGAAATGAAAACAAACTGTGTGGAGGAGACTCATTTATGCACATACCTCCATAAGCAAGCAAACACCGGGTACTTAAGATAAGGATAAAACCAGGATTCTCCTAAAGTCCTGAGTTTTATTTGGAACAAATTCCCAACCTCTAAATACGAATCCAAAGTGGGAATAGATCACTGTGACCCTCTTGCAGGAAACCGAGGATATTTAGTACTGTAAACCTTTGCAGGCGCGTAAGAAAAGAAAAAGGAAGATGAAAATAAACGTGTTGGCATTTGCACCATTTTTCCCCTTGGCAATGTCACGCTTAGAAACCAGTTTCTCCTGAGATCTGGTACAATGAAAAGATTACTTAAACTACATGTAAAAAGATACATTTTCATACGTATTTTGGTGCTTTGTGTTATTAATATATGTGATGGTTTACTGCTGCCTAAAGAGAAAACCATCGCAGGAAATGTTTAAATACCATTTATTAGCTCAACTCCTGGAAGCCAGCTTCCTCATTAATGCTAAGCATTTTTAGTTAAGGGCGCATTCACTGAGACTGAAAGATGCAAAAAAGGAAATCTGCTATAAGAGCTTTACTTGAAATTTATACAAGATGACAAGATTAAATCCTCCAGGTCATAGGACATAACAACACATTAACCTTGCAGAAAGGGAGAAGGTGAAAATGTAACATGAGTTTTTTTCCCTCATGCAGCAATATGAGAATCTCTAGGGCTGGAATGATGCAAGAGCCTAAAACTGTCTGAGAACGTGTTTTAATATTAAAACCCCTTCCCTACAAACTACAACTATTTCTCTTCCCCGACCTGCTTGCTGGATGCCAGTAACTCTATTGCCTTTACAAAACCCAGGCTCTGGCACCACGTTTCACAATGATAGCTCTTAAATCACATGCTGCAAAAAAGCAAGCTTTATAGATAAACAACCACATTGTCGAGTATTAAACTCACTGGTCTCTCGAGGCTTAAGTAGAGAGCGGCTACACACAGCACCTCATGTCCCCAGCACGCACATCTGGCAAGGCAAGAGCCTGCAGGATCCATCCTGGTTCTCAAGTAGCTCTTATTGAATTTCCGCTTTTTGCTGAAAAGTTGCAAGGGGCAAAGGGGCATCTCACACATCCTCCACATTTCATACAAAAACTGGTGGGGCTCCAAGACCTAGGTCCAAGCCCAACAACAAAAGCAGCACCCAAGGCTATTAATCATGTTCACAAGCTGTATTTAATCAGCAATGACTGTAGCAATTAGAAAGGAAAGCCATTTCCTCAGCCTTTCACAGTGGACGTAAACCCTGAGCAGGACAATGCTCACACGTACTGGACGTGTAGTTACCGGGATGCATTTGCACCTTTGGGAAAGCCCCGAGCTTCACAGCCCTGCTTCCCTTCCTTGGCAGACTTAACAAGGGTGAGAGTTAAAAAAAACAGTAAAAATGGTAGAGTAACCTTACGAAAAACCCAGCTGACATACCCTAGGCATTTGTTTATGTGAATCCTCTACAGAGAAGTTAACTGCAAGACATGCCAGCTTTCTGCAGTGACCGTATCATGGGAAAGGCTCGTATCAGCACGGCAGAGCATCACCCATCGCTGAGGTGCATGAAAATGAATGTATTTTATTCCTTAAGTGAAAGTTGGTCTTTAATTTATGAGGGCTCACAGTGTCACATTCCATAATAGTTTTATAAAGTCATTGATTTTTTCATATGAAACCTGACAAGAATCTTCTGCCATCAAATCTTTGCCGAGGCGTGGGAAGACCTTGCGTCCTAATTACCGATGGCACGGTTTAGCAAAAGTGCAAATTGGAAAGGTTTTACCGTACATTAATTTTATCCAGGGACACTTCAGTGGCTGGAGAGCTTTTTGACCCTTCAGCAGTTCTTCAAAATCTCCTCACCTTGCCATGGGCAGCAACACCTTTCGCAGGAGTAGGCGAGGCGATGCCCTGCCTGCCCCGGGTATGGCAGCGCGGTGACGCTGATTTACCCGGACCCGTGCACAGGACGAGCTTTGGAAAAAACAAATCCCACGCTGCTGAGCAAAAACCTTCCCCGCTTGCTCTGGAGCGGCCCAGCAGGGAAGGTTTTGACTGCTGTATCTCCAGCACTGCCCCAGCAATGCAAGGAGACAGGATCTGTTAAACCTGAAGACAAATATCCACTATTAAGCTGCCTGTGAGCGGCCAGGCTGTTCCGCAGGTGCTGGCAGTGCTGTTTGGCTCAGAGCGTGGGGCCGTATCTGTGCCCGCAGGGAAGCAGGAGACTCCTCAGGCAGCAGGGCTAGGCTTTTTTATTTAATTTTCTATTTTAAAATAATTTTGGCTCCCTGACAGAGATGACAAGTGTCAACAACAATGCCAAAACCTGACAGCAGCACTGTAAGAGAAGTGTCCCGCCACCTCCGGAGTTTGCTGCAACCAGTAAAACCAGAGACACAGGACAGGAACTGGTAAACCTAGTACAAAGCAGAGACTGTGTGTGATTTCTCAGAGTAAGTGGGTTTTATCGACAGTATCATGACAGAATTAAGATCACTTTGCATCCTAAATGATGACGGCAACTTTTAACAAGCATCTCAACTGTTAAAAAAAAAACAAACCAAACTCAACACAAACCTTCAACACCACTTATGCACTTCACTCTGTCTCGAACCTCTACGTTGTAGCCCTCGAAGGACATGAAGACCCCGTCGGGGTGGTAAGGTGCTCGCTGTGTGTATACTTTGGAGTAGCTATGAGAGAATTCAAACCTGTCATAACCATCGTACTGAGCAATTTTCCCATAAACCTCAAAGTATTTCTCTACCCAGCTGAACGGCAGGAAGACCTCGTTGCCTTCCCTCCTCCCTTTAACGGTGTGCTCGTCATTGATCAGACAGTCAATCTCCTCGTACTTCAGCCCCAGGGCTTTGTTGCTGTTGAAGCCTCCGGCAACGGGGGGAGCTTTCTGCTGCTCCTGGGGCGATGCCTCCTCGCTCTGCTGCCGAGCCTGGTCACTCTCGGAGGCTGCGGCAGCGGCTCGGCGTTCGGGACTGGCGAGGCTGCGGGGGAACGGGCCGGCTCTGTCGGAGGAGCATCGGTTCCAGAGCAGCACCATCACCAGGGTGAAGAGGGCGCAGATGATGATCAGAGTCTTGTAGTTGACCCGAGCTGCCAAGCAACGCATATTCACACCATACCTGCAAAACAGAGAGGGGAGAGGTTTTTAAGATGCGGTGCTTGCAGCCAGAGCTGTTGGTTCTGCTAATTCGGAGTCCCGGCGGAGCCCGTCCAGCAGCCGTATCGCCACGTGCGCACCGTGATGGTGTTTGGTGGGAAGGGGACAGGTGGAGGCACCTACAAGAGAATTTGGGTTTTTCTACCTCTCCGTAAGCAACGAGATCAAAAGTACCAAGTCACGATTCACCTCCCTGCTGCGACAACAGATTGGTTCACCAAATGCAACGGACGCAAAGAAACGGCGGCGATCGCGGGGCAACCGCTTCTAAATAAAAAGCATGATGTTAATGAGATGCTCAGCAGCCACTGGGAATCAGTGAACAAACTCTCACTGGCCTCAGCACACAAGGGGAAGAGAAATCCCCAGCAGAATATAACTGCCACCTACCCAGCACCATGAAAGAGAGATTTCCAACAAAACAGCCCTGTAATCAAAACTGGAAGCCCAGAAATATTGGTAGTTCACACAGCTGAAATCACTGAGGTACCTACATAAAAAGGGATGGCTATTTTTGCCTTTATTTTTAAAGCACAAGCTATAAACATTTTCTGAGAAGAAACTCAATGCTCAAGGCTGGATCGATTCTTGATGTTACTGCCCCTCAAATGCACTTTTAAAACAATAATGTGTATGAGGAGGAGCAAGCAAGCTGGTAATGGAGGAGTTGACAGCCAGAGCCCTGGTGAGGACGGTGCTAGGAGCCTGGAGGCAGAAGCCTCCAGAAGAAGCGAAGGAGAGACTGGGAAAGTACGGGATTGCCCCCGGGGACAGGACGTCCATGGACACGCTCAGCGGCTCATGTGCCCTGGTCCCCCAGGAGAAGGCAGAAACTATGTAAACCCTCTCCCGGGGTTTTTTGGTTTTTTTTTTTTTTTCTTTTTTTCCTGCAAGATAAACCTCCTGCTGCATGAAGCGTGCTCCAACGCCACCGTTACAGCCCTGTCAAGGAGCAAGGCTGAGCAGCGTGAAAATAAATCCAGAAGTTGAAGCTATTTAAGCACATTCGCTCAGAAGACCCTACTTTTGCTGAGGAATGAAGTCCTTCAAACAGACGACGTGCATTTTTCAAATGCGCAGGAATATTTAAGATACACTTCATAAAATCCCTATTAAACAGAGGTTTAATTTCGCCTCCCTAGTAAGCCGTGGCATCAGAGCCGCTGAGTTAAGTTTTAAACCCGCTGCTTAATCGCAGCCCCATCTGACATCCCCGGGGGCTGCGTGGCAGCTGAGCTGGGGGGCTTGTGCAGCCCCAGGCATGCCAGGATGGTCCAGTGGTGCCAGACCTGGCCACGGGTGGTTTCGACAAGGTGCTCCGGAAACGGCTGCAGATATTGCAGAGATTCTGCTGATCGGCAGGAGTTAACCATACAGCAATTAAAAGGAGTTTCACCTCCAGTTCCACACCCCCTCCCCCTTTTTAAATGGAAATAATCAATTATCTCTCACCAGTTTTATGCTTCCATACTGTAAGCACCATCTGGTCATTTAAAACTGGATTTGAAAAGCTAAATGTCTTATTTTCTGAAAGCCCAGTTTACTACAAGCTTTTAGAGAACATAAATTCATATATAATTGTGTTTTTATGGAAATGCTAACATAAGAATAAATCCAATTTTCTGCATCAGCAGATAATTTCTAGTGATGATGCTTTCAGGATGACCTCAACAAATATGCTCTGCTCTTTTCACACAAAGGGATAATTCACTTTTAAATGCGGAACGACACTTCTGACACACTTCACCCCTACCTATAAAACTCAAAATTAATTAAGCCATCTGGATTACCAGGGGATGGGGAGAGAGGGAAGGGGAAACACCATCAACACACTTTTTACACCCCTGTTACCCCATGCCCATTACTCCATGGTTTTAAACAGGCTCCATAGCTGTGAAAAGGTCCTGGCTATGCCATTATACACAGCTTTTATTTTATTTTGGTTCTGCTGCCTTGGACAGTAGAGAACTTGGAGCAGTGCAAAGCGTTTCCTATGCTCGCCTTGCAGCTCCAGGGAAGAGCAGGAGATGCTGCAGGTTGGGTCCAGCCGCATCCGCAGCGTCCTGGCAATGCTGCTGAAATATTTAGTTTTTATGAACTATAATTGAACTGAACGAGGACTCAGAAAGAAAAGTGGAGTATTTTCAGAGAACCATCGCATTAGGCGTCGCCAGTCACCAAAAAAAAATATCTAGAAATATAAGTGAGAGAGGCTTATTACGTGTTAAATGGATAGATAGATTTTTATTCAACTGCAGAAAAAAAGAACTCAGAATTTCAACAGTAAAAAGAGGCAATTTAAACCCACAAAGGGACTGTGTTAAATTGGTTTATTCCCTTGCTGCTTTTATGAACGGGATTTCATCATACCATACTTAAAAGATTTAAGGAGTACAACACGGGAAAGTAGTTTTAAGTTATGAAGTAATATAACCACAAGATCCACGTCTGTTTTCTCCTTGTTTTGCTGGATGACCCACCTAGCCTCTCTAAGGCTGTGCACCGAAACATCTCCCACCTGAATTTTAAGGCGTAGGCTGTTTATCATGACAGTCGATCCTTATCCCTCAAGCAATACTGGAGCTACAGGTTTTAAAAGGCAAATATTTCTCAGAAGTCTGGCTAAAATTCCTTTAATTCCCATGCTGAATTACTGGGCTACAGAAACGGCTGCAGCATAGCGATGCACTGCTGTTATTTACAGCTGGGACCAACACCCAGCACTGGCCTACAGCAACAACACAAATAATCTATAAATTAATACTTGTTTAGTTTTACACTGTTTATGCTTACACAGTTGCTGTCCAAATCATTATATAAATTTTAATTAAAATGCAATGAAATAGTATTACTTGCAGAGTGAACAACTAGCTTCAAATGTATCCCAAAACAGGGATGCAATTAGAGAAACTTATTTTGCCAATTCAAGTGAGGTGTCAAGGCTTCTGAGACACTGTTTTTAATATAAAGAACAACCGGGTTAAAGAAAAATAAAATCTTGATACCGCTGCTTTATTAATGATGCCTGGAAAAAGGACAAGTCTTGGTATTCCGTGCTGTGAATTAGGAGTCCACAGTACCAGCTGTGTATCTGAGAATGACAGATTCAGTTCTGGTACTCAGTTCTTACATGAAATCAAGTTATTTGCATTCTAAAAATATACATGTGCATCTTTCTCTCTCTCAGGAAGTCCCCTATAAGACAGGTTTTTTTTCATCTGCAAAACTGTGTTGAATATGTTAAAAGTAAGAACTCCTCTGAAGTCCAGGCTGTTGCCTGGTTTCTGTGTACTCGGCACGGGAACCATCCCGGTGCTTCACTCGTCATTGCTCAGCTTCAAAGCCCAGGACAAACACGGGAGGCTCCTCTCTTGGATATAACCATCGATTTAGGCCGTTTGTAAATTGAGCAGGCAATGCTGCAGTCTTTTTGCGCACGGTTGTGCTTGTAAGAGATACTCTCCAGCACAGGAAGACCTCGGGATATTTTCTAGGTGGGAAGATGCAGCTCCCCAGGACGGGAAGCACTGTCTGTGCCTCCCGGGAGGGCTGAAAGGGAGGATGCGCTCCAAAAAGCACTTCTGCTTTCCCAGTCTTAATCAACGTGACGTGGCGAATTCATTTTAAACCAAGTGGCATGGAAGCAGGTAACCTGCAACAATCCTTGGACTTACCATCCCGATTCTGTTTCGGAAAGCGGGATTTAGTTTCTGCAGCGGGGTGAGATTGCAGTGCTGCTGCTGCCCATCTGCCCGGTGACAGCGTTTCCTCCCTCGCGCTTGCACCGGTCCTCGCAGGGTCTGCATTTCCACAACCTGAACGTTTTTCAAGTGGAACAGGAAGGCTCTGCCGTGAGGAGGATGCCGAAGCAGCGACATGGTCCTGCTGCCCAGAGCCATTCCGAAAAAACACATCTACAGGTGTTTTCCAAGTCTCACTGGCATTCAGAGTTAAAAAAGGAAGACTACGAAAAAGCGGTACATGCTGACACTGGACAACAGTTTGCGTAAGGGCTGATGCATTTTACCCAGGCTAGAGGCGAGAATTACTTAAAGCTTTCTCACAGCTCCCAAAGGTCCCATCTGTGCAGGTTACTGGACACACTGCGGTGACAGTGACAGCACGATGAATGCAGACAGGAATACTGCTGCTGGCCACGTGCTTGCTTTTATTTTTAACCATTATGCCCGTTTCACCCGGGTGACACAGATACAAACTGCGCTTTCAGATAAGTATGTGATACAAGGTGCCTGTGGCAACCTCAGTGCTGTCATTTTATTTTTTTTTTGCTCACAGTGCATGGATCAGCTTTTAATAAACCAGATCAATGATCCCCCAGGCAACAGAGATGACTTGCATTCAACTCAAATTAAAAGCCCCGGAGGATGCATCACGTGCAGCAACCGCCCAACTAGCACGAGCAAAGAGCACAAAAAGGGTTTTAAGCTGGTTAAAAATACTAGACGTCTTCCTGAACAAATAACCGAGTAAGGACTCAAGAAACCACATCACAAAGTACATTTCCCAAGAACATGTTGGTTGGCATTAAGTTAAAAGTATTCGCATTTAAATTCTCTGCGCTTAAACAATAATCAAAAGTTGCCCACTGTGTCCCGGAGGTCTCCCAATAGTCTAACACACCAGCTCTGTGGTTGCTCGGTAGGAAGAAAGACAGTATTTTTACTTAAGACCAGGGATTTCTGCTGAATAGTGATAAGCTACCTATTCACTTTGAAGCCTCTATGCCAGACTAAGCTATTTAGTACAGAGAAAAAAAAACCACAAATGTGAACAGTGACTGCCAACCTGAGATATGTTAAATTCAATATTTAAAGAAAAGATACACCATACAATTTAACGAAATAAAGGAACAAGACTAGAACTTCAATATATACCCAGAACTAAAAGTTATACTCAATTACACGTAAACCTCAGATAGAATTTCCCCCATTTCCTGTTTATTACACACAGCAAAATACTATTTAGGCTAGTCATTACAGTGTTATATAATACAAAAAACAAAGAACTTGGGAATTGTTTTCAATAACTGTGGAAAATTCTTTTTGATAATTGTAATGACATCAAAATTTCAGATCCTTTGCCAAAGCTTACTTTTGTCTTAAAATGTGATATTTATGAATCATCTAGCTTCCTGACAGCTCTGCATTTCTCAAACAAGTTTTACCTGCACCCTCAATCTGCTCGTGTTGGCTCCATCTGTGGATGATTAGACAGAGAGGATCTAAAATATAAAGTGAAGAAGCTATACCCATCCTACAGTTAGTTTTCCAGTCCAATTAGCCCAATATAGTTTCGTTTGTATCAACACATCTATTATTAAGAATCAGCCAAGTCAGTGGCTATATAATAGTTAACTCAAGAAGTCAAAGTACTTTTCTATGGATACTGATGTTATCATTTTTTCTTAGAAACTGAGATACGCATCTAATTTCAGCATCGGGCGCATTCAGTGCTGGTATCCATGCAGCTACCCATTTTGCAAGGTTTTCAAACAGGTTTAGCTGCTGCCTTGAGACACGTAGGGAGTGACTGCACCCCACCCTCGCCCCACTCCCCCCCCGGGACAGCCGCCTCCTCCTGCCCTCTGGACAGACATACATTTCTCTGCACGCAAGACAGTTAACACAAGTCAGAGCAAACTACTTCCCCCCATGAGAGCAGGATTTTAGTGACTCGTGGGCCTTTGACTATCATGCAATCAGGAATGTTTTATGACCTAAAATTAGAAAAAAAATTGTAAAATTGGAAAAAACTTGCACGCTTCATTGCAATAAGTGGAGAAGTTGCTTTAAGACTTCACCAAGGCCCTGGATAACCTAGTCTAAGCCCTGCTTTCAACAGGAGGTGGGGCTAGATGATCTCCAGACGTCCCCTGCAACCTCGACTTTTGTATGCATCCGCAGTAAGATGCAAAACTTTAAGAAGGCACGTTGATGTAGTCAACAGAAAACACAAGATCTGTTTATGTTGGTCCTACACAACAAGCATCGGTCTTTTCTCAACTCCTGCATATGCTGCACACTTTGAAAAGGATTCATCAGCCTGTATTTAAAAAATTGAGTATAGCTCAAGGGGTAATTGTAATCTAAACTAGATAGAAAAAAAGTATTTTTTCTAAGATGTTAGGAGGGTGTTTGCTTGTCCTGCACTGCAAACGATGGCTTTATCCGTGGCTCTCTGCACAGCTGCTCAGCCCATATGTGTTCGGACCAGCTGGCCAGTCCCAGCCACTGCAAAAGCTCTCAAGCACCGAAGAGACTGTGAAGGTGCCTTTGTTTTTCTAGTAAGTCTAGTACAGAATATCACTACAAAACTTTGAAGATGAGTTACTTGTATATCATACTTTTATGCCGTATCAGGAAAACCAGTTAGTAGGGACTGCTGCTGTAATTATGAGCCCATTTATTGTACAGTCTAATAAATCTACTTGCTTTCCAGATGGATTAAGCTATTAAACCCCCCACTAATGGCACAAACAATAACTCCAAAATCTAGCTGCTGCTTACGGAGGCATTACACTGCCTCTTTCCAAGCTATCAAGTATTATATTGTTACTACGCAGATTAATGAAGCAAAAGATGAAACCATTTCATCAGTCTCCCTCGTATTTCAGCTTTGAAAGCAATGCCCGAGCAAGTCTCAAGACAGCAGCATTAAGGGCTGTAGCAAGACTCTCAGGAGGAGCCTTGCAATATTATTTCAGGGAGCTGGGCTCTCTCTCCAGGCAGGAAAGGAAAGCCCATGGCATCGCTGGTTTTACGGCACCCCCAGTCCCTTTTTCCTTAGAGGTGGTACTCTGGAGGGCACTAGCCGTGGCTGTGACTCGCCTCTCCTGGATGCCGTGGCTACCACACTCGGCTCAAATTGCTTTTCAATTAGCTATAACCTTTCCGACAGCATATCCAAGCGCCAAGGAAAGACCAGCTGGGAGGGGAAGCAGGGTGGCATACGCAGCCACCACCTCGGGCTCCTGCAGGGATCGGGATCAGTGGGAGCTCCTCAGCCCCCCACAACTCCAGCGAGCCGGGTGAGGTTCAACAGCTTTAAGCAGTAACTGAACTGTCGGTTCTGCTTTACAGCGATCCCGGGACCTACGGGGAAAAATAACTGCACCTGCCAACTGTATTTAACTTAGAGGAGCTAGCACAGGTATGTGCTCCGCTTGCACTGCGAGGCACAGGCGTTAGAGCTGCTCATTCTTCTGCTCAGCAACACGTTATTACCTTCTTAGAACAACGTAAAACGCATCATTCCAACTATCTGTCTTCATAAAGTACAAATACAACAACAAACCGAACAGAGGAAGCCCCGCACACCTTTTTCTTTACGGTGCTGTTTGGTGAGATGTGATGAGTGGACTGTCAGGAAAGGTCTCACTGTGGGTTAATCATTCAGAGCAAACAAAAAGCCATCTAAAATGACTGCAGGCAGCATTTGCCGCTTTGCGGACATAGACATATCATCTACTCCATCCCACCGTGCAGCCTGGCTGGCAAGAACAAGCAATTGGATCATTTTGTTCCTCTGGATCATTAGTAACTTCCTCGTAACGAGGCATCCGATCACAGCCCCGAAGAAGAAAAAGCAGACTTCACATGAAGAAAGTAAGAGTGAGCACACGTCCTTCCTCACTCTCCCTGTCCCAAAACTCCCCACGAAGCATTCAAACTATTTGAATCCTCAGCTGCAATGAGTACAAGTAATCTGAAAGGTTTATAAGAATGTAATTTGACCAATTATTTACATTAGTAAGCTACATGTTTTTACTTAAGTGAAATACTGATTAACGCTATTTTTGTCCTTAAAAACAGCCTCCACTGTATCTCTGTTACCAGCTTCTCCAACCCTGCAGTCTCCATACAGGTCACATTTAATCATCAGCACTGGCAACTATTATATTATCGTGTCAGCTCCTATTTGTTACTGACTTATGAAAAAAGAGAAGCATTTTATACTGATGATAGAGAGCGGCAAAACATTAAATGAATATAAATCCCCATCCCCACTCTGCTCTGGCAGCAGTTCTCTCTCATACGTGTGTGAAAATAATCATTGTGAAAATGTGTTAACGCATAAAGTACGCACGCTTTTGGCAGCACTATCTCTAATGGACTGATATGCTGATTTGTATCCTAAGACAACTTTGCTGATAGAAAGCCTGCAGTACCCGCCAGCTGGTTAGATCATTATAATTTTTATCTTAAAGGTGGGAAGGTATTTTACATTTAAGCCACAGTCAAGGAATAGTCAAATCATAAGGGAAAGGAAGATAACACATTTGAACAGTAACATAGCACACGCTTTCTAAGTAGATGGATAATGTTCAGCCAGGTATTGAACGGAAAGCACAGATGTCCCGGTGTATGTGCCACGGGGGACAGAGGGGACAGGAGGGCCCAGCTGAAGCCCCTGCCACCCCAGTCGCACGGCTGTCTGGAAACACATTACTCCGATCTGAGCTTTCTGCTGGAGGCCAGCATGTAAGGCCAAATTCCTTTAATGCAGGAACTGATCTAGTACAGCGGCAGTAATTTAAATTTTGATCATGCCACTGGAGAAAGGATAAGCCACATAACTCATGGTCTATTTAGCCCTAAAAAGTCAGAACATATCTACTCTGGAAATCCCTTTCTACAGCTCAATGTTACGCACGCACATCTTTACAGCTGGTAAGACAAAAAAAAAAAAACCAACAACAAAAAAAAAGCAGAATTTTCCCCTCCTGCTTCCCTTTTCATGACACAGTGAACAGCTATCAAACCTACACACCTGGAGTAAAGTTTTGGAGGGTCTTTTGAGAGAAACCCCCCTGCTTTTCAAACCACAGACACAGGATTTCCAATGTAATTCTAGGCTGGATTTAGGAATCTTACCAAAAAAAAAAAAGACAGTGTTTAAGGTGTGCAGATGACAACAACACAGGACAAAGCATCTAGCCGTGCATCATGAGGTTACGCATCTTAGCATATCTGTGGCTTATAGCAACAGAACTTAAATAATAGCATCAACCCTGTGCTTAAAGCAGGTTTAACAAAACAAAGAAACCATGTCTCCTTTTATCCAAGCTGCTATCATCGCCTGCTTCAGGACAAGTTTTGCACATCACACACGGCTACCCCAATCCAGTTGCGGGAAATCATCCGCATCACTTACTTGTTTACCTGTCTCTGTTGCAAACATACATTGGATGAACTAAAATGCAAAGCCTGAAGCTTGGTTTCCCTCATTTTTTAAAAGAGAGGGCAACATCAAAAGCACCCCGCTCTGCCAGACCCGAGGAACTGCCTGGCTGCTGTCACAGAGCATCATTTCTGCTGATTTTGCAAGATGTGTTTTCCCTGGAAATTAATAGAAAGCGAACACATAACCTAGGATCAAAATGAGATTTTTCATTATCACTTTACATTTTACTGGCTTATCAGAAATGCTTGAAAGCTGTCTCGTGCAGTTACGTACACATTAGCAACCATGTTCCGCAACGAATTCACCAAATGACATGACACCATCACCCAGGCATGACACCGAGCCAGCTCGCAGTTGAGTTCTCAGACTCCTTTGCTTTCTTAATGAATTGGGAAATAATGGCTGGAAGTATCAAGCAGCCAAAACAGCACGAGTTTCCTTCACTCTGAAAAAATGAGTTTATCTGTTTTGCTCTCAGCATATGCACTGGGAGACCTTTTACACAAACAGAAAAGGAAAATCTTTTACCCCGGTGCCAACAGAAGCAGCACAGCTCAGTGACCCCGACCGCATTAGATCTGTTGACGCTTCCTTGCTGCTCAGAAAGCCCCAAGTTCGCTTTGTGTTTTTTGTTTCCTCCCTACCAGGCTCCCTCTAGGAGCTTCCACTAAAAAAATCCCGATTATTTAGAACAGCATCATGTTCTTCCAGCCACCAAGCAGCCTGATAGGCAACGCACATTTTAGTGGAAAAGAGGGAGCGGTGTTTTCTTTCCCAACAGGGTTTCACGGACATTAACGGAGCGGACAGAGATGCAGGCACTTCTGCTGCCAACTCATTACAACGCCTACAAGAATTCAATACAAAGTGTGCTCCAAATTACAACTCGGACAGCTGGCAAGTATTTGGCGTGCCTGCTCGCATGCAGCCTTCAAATAAAAATAGAAGAACCCTTCTGGTCTGAACACTGCTACCATTTAAAAAGAGTGGGCACGGGACTTTGGAGAGTACGCACACCTCACCCTAAAAAGGACACAGTTCCTTACAAGCAGATGAATTTTGAAGACATGGTCCAACATCTTCAAGAGACCATGTTTTTGTTTGGCAATTGCTAGTGAGCTTCATGTAATTTCTGCGGTTAATCATGACTTATCTTCCAGTAAGCAACAGATACACAGATTTGGCAAACGACAGTGCTTCAAGCACCAGCATCACAGCAGTAAATGCATTAGCAGTTCCCTCATGCACTGCTTCTAAGAGCTCCTGTGGAAGCTCCAATCTCTGGGAAGCCCAAACCCTCCCAGTTTTGGTTCAATGACATTTACAGTTCGTTATTGGCATAACCCATTCACAACTGTACTCTTACATACATACTCTAGAGGTACAGTTTCATTGGCGTTTTCTTTCACTATACAAAAAGCAGAGGTTAAGGAAGTAACACAGCTTATAGCAGAGAAATAAATAAAATCTGTTTTAAGTTAGAGGAACTGGCTAAAAATGCCTCTTTTTTCTTTTTGCTTAGCAAACCCTGGCACTCTCTACAGATGGTCCTCCAGGAAGGAGTTACTGATGGTAGTTACTCAATCACAGAATTAAAGGTTTCAGCAAAATTTTGCTGCTTTACCAACTAAGTATTTCTAAAGAGAATGACCTGGGCAACAACAAGCAATGCCGCTTAAAAACCGCCGCTTTAATAAAGGGATTTGCCAGGAAATTTTGAAGCTTTGATTATAATTGCTTTCATGGGTATTTTCTCATAATGTTCACTTAGAAAAAAAACAATGAAAATACTTTTCCTCAAAGTACCTCATGTCATGTATTAGTAGCGCCTGAACCTCAATATTGGTAAACACAAGCTAAACAGCAACATAAAGCATAAAGTTTTCCATATGTGCTGGTTTGAACAACAAATAGAGAGAGCAGAGACCTCAGTGACGGCCACCTCTGGGTTTTACAGCCTGGCTTAGACACAGCCTGGCTGCGTAAACCAACGCGGACAGGCACCAGGAGCGTCCAACTGATGCTGAAATAAAGCAGTGCCTGCGTGTGGCCCCACTCCTGAACTATCGCTTTCTAAGAATCAGTACGCAAAAATATACGCACCAGGTAACAGCGTCCACGCTGTAGATAACGGGGAACAGCGTCGAGGCAGAAGAGCAAATGACCAGCGGCAGGGTCTCCGATCCACGAGACGTCTATTTCTGGGGAGAGGTGCTGCCTTTCCTTCTCCTAATCCTTCAAATCAAGCTCAGTCTGGCACTTCATTCTCCAAATAACAGTCTGTCCCAGCAGAGTTTATGTTTAGACTCTGGCATTAACCCTGGCAAATGTGTTTGGAAACCTTCGGTTTCCAGATTTTTTCCATATTCAGCACGCCGGAGATTACTCAGAGGCAGCAGCGCTGGGTACTGGGGAGACCAAGATAACGTACAAATCCTGTTTTTATTGAAGTTCACCACAAAGGCTGAGCTAGCTTTTACGTAAGGCACAACAGTAACTTTAATTCTGGTTTTTTTTTTTTTTAGAATACAGCCCATGAATCCATATAGGCATGTAATAAGGTATAAGATAGAGATATCCTTTTAATTTACCTTTTTTATCCTACTTTTCAGCTCCTTAGAAGAGCTGATGAAAAAGGAGGGCAGAACAAAATTAGAAGCATGCTGATATAAAAGCATGCTGAAAGCTACTTGATAGCAAGCTGCTTTGGCCGTGAATTATTTTGTATAGCTAGGACAGTGAATTATTTATTTTTAAGTACAGGAGGTGATTACTATTAAACATTCAATAGACAAAAAAAAAATTACCAGAGAAAGGAAAGGTCAGAACGACTGCTGAGAAGAGATAAAATGTTTTCAGAGAAGACCTCTCTCTTCAGGAAGAGACACAGGTCAGTAAAATGCAAAGAACTGTTGCATGGGGAGACACGGAATATTTTTGTCCATGGCTCCTGTGTTCTGCTGATTTCTGAGATTCTTTGGTTCTTCGCTTCCAACAAAACTGGGGTGCATCCCTACAATTATTATAGGCTTGTATGTCCAACACACAACCTAACACAGGCTCGGCAGGACTTGTAGCTTTAAGATTCTAGCAAACAAAATATAATTTCATCAGTCAAAACAGCTTTTCTTTGTAAGAAACACAATTGCCAAATCTTCAGACTTCTTACTCAGGGGGACCAGAGCCACAATGCAGGATGAGAGATCAAATGCAGGGACCTGGCTGGGGGATACCACATGCCTATCTGTTCTCCAGCTCTATTCGGGAAGGCCACGTCTAAGTTTAAATAGTTTTGCCAGTTGGAGCAAACAACAGACTTCATTCTTAAAGACAGCAGGAAATATCAGACATTAAAATTCTACTGTAGTGCCAGATTCTTCATTTTTGTGACTTTTTTATGCCTATCCCTGCTTGAAAAATAAATTCACATTTTACAAGCATTCTACCCCAATATTTTAAGCATCGGGATCTCAGTTCTTCTAATATTTGTAGGCAGCATTTCATCCATCATTTAAACCTACACTTTTTAAACCAAACACAAACACGTCTACAAAGCAACTCCACCCCACCAGGAACAAGTCCCAGTGGCATGTGTTATTTGAGTGAGAGCAGCAACACCGAGTTGCATCAAACTAGACGAACAAGCAGCATTTTCACAGGCAAGGCAAGGACGGACGCTGTGCAGGAGCGGCTGCTCCAGCTGGAGGGTACGGAAGGGCCCAGGGAAGCAACCGCTCCTAGAGATCACCAGCTTACCAGGGGAGCACCAGCTAAAGCATCAAGGGCACAGAGCATTGCCTGCGGGACTTTCCTGTTCCTGTTCAATGTTTTTCACTAATGGGGATTATTGTCCCTATCATGCAGTACATCTGCCAAAGCTAGAAAAGCATTGCAAGTACAGTGGTGAATAGGGTGCTTAATAACCTAAGAAAGTCATCTGGAAAAGAACAATTCAGCAAATGCAAGTTATTCAGACAGGACTAACCAACTGCACAAAGAGAAGACAGAAGTTGTCCCACTGAACAGGATGGCTTTGTTGGGGTTTTTTGGGGGTTTGGTTTTTTAAAGTACTCAGAGGTTATACTGCATTGCAAATTAATCTCCAGCAGGCTGTCGTGACAAAAATTACCACAGGATGGGTATACACGTGGAAACGGCTTACAGGTTGCAAGACACGAAGCAACCCTTCTGCTCTGCTCAGCATTTCTGGAGATGCAGCCAGAACCCTGACCCTCTTCGGGTACCACTCCAGGACACAGACGATTCGGAGAGCAGCAGCAAGGACAGATCCCCATCATGTTTTGTGAAGGCATGTTCCCAGTGCCCTCTTCAAGGCCAAGTATCATCCATTCCAAATCTCTACAGACACGCTCTCTGCTCGAGTGCTTGGATATCAAAACCAGTTGTTACAATCAAAGTTGTTTATTTGGTTGGCTTTTTCTGTAATATTTATGTCATTTCCTGGAGCAGTTGATTTAATTTCATCCCAGTCTAATGGGACTTCAGCAAGTTTAAGTGGTTTGTCCTTAGGAGAGACAGCCTTACAGAAGTGTGTCCACGCATACCCTACAGAAACTCCTTTTTTTCATGTCATTTGCTAGTGAAGAGGTAATAACTGTATTGAAATAAAAAAAAAAAAAAATTCNAAATAAAAAAAAAAAAAAAATTCACTGTGCTTTACAACATTTAGAAACATTTAATGGAGGATAGATGTTACAATAATGGCTCTATTCAGTTTGTCTAACAGCTTGAAGTGGAAGCTTGTAAAGTATCTTTTTGTACTGTGGCAAAAAGAAGCTCTGCATACGTTCTGGTGGCTACACTTTCCAGTTTATGCTTTAGAATTTAGGTTAACTCACACTTAACCTAACAAAAAAGCCCTAACGATCGATTAAACTCTCAAACTCTCTTCCAAAGCAAGTTTCCCTTCCCTAGCTCAACCTCAAGACACAGTAATTCAATCCTGAAAAAGAAAAGAGCCTTAGCCTTTCANGGGGGGGGGAGGTTTGACTTCATCTGGATATCCTGGAACATAAAAAATGGAAACAAGCAAGCAGCTCCCAAGGTGTCAAATATTTTCTACTGGTCTGTCTCCGGACATCAAGCCTCTTCTGACTTGCCCTGCTAGCGCATAGATGCCACAAACCTGTTTCTCCCTTTTGTGGGAGCACAATACAGAGTCTGATTTTGCTCCCTCCCGCCACCTCCTCGTAATTAGGAGCAGGACCACTCCACTTCTGCTGGGCCGAGGCGGGTTTGTTTTTTGCTCTCCCAAGCGGCTGCTCTCAGGGGGTCCTGGAGACCGTTCCAAAGAGGGGACCGATGGTTTCTTCTCCGTGCGGAGAGCAATGTCGCCCGGCAGCGCCGACAGCTCTCCTGGGGGGTTCCCAGGGCAAGAAGCCGCGCACCCTCCCACGCACCGGACCTCCGTCCCTCGGAGGGAGCTGGAGGCACAGCTGCACTGAATTGCTTCTCACAGGCTAGAAAAAAAAAATAGATGAAATGACTCCAAACTCCTTGGATTCACAATAGATTCAGAAGATGAGGCTTGCGTAATTTCCATTTGGATAGAAAAGGCTTTTGATAAAGTTCATGTGCTGGAGGCAGCTCTTTGCCTACATGCAAAATCCTTGGTTTGCTATGAAAGATGAGTAGCTTCCCAATTAAATCTGCACAGTCCTTCCCATCACACCCTCGCTCTCTATGCAATAACTGTAACGAGTTCTGGACCGGTTAAGTCACAGCAACAAAAAGAGCTCTCAAACCCCAGAAATCCCACACTTACACAAACATCCCGACTATACACAACCGTTCTTCCTTATGAAACTCTGTTCTCCATCAGCCTTTGCAACGAAAGCTCCTCCCCACTTCCACCTCAATAACTAGGGGACTGAAGAGGCCTTGACTGCAGTTTCTTATATTCAGGAAAGAAAAGCATTTACGAAGAGACAATGCTCAGCTCCAAATGCGGATTTACAGTCGTTGTTAATCCAGAGGGAGGTCTCTAACGATTTTCTTTGGCTCCATTTCAAGATAAATTTTAGCTGTTCTTCCTGTTGCAATACAGCAAGTTATAATCTTACAACAGGATACTCACTATTCTTTAAGAAGTGGCACTCAAATTTCTTCAACCTCTACATGCTGAGCAACCTACAAAATTCTATTCTGCAACCTGAACTTAACTGCTCTTGACAACATAATCTTTCTGCTTTTCTTCTTGGGATCAATCTCATGCAAAAAACCCTAGAGTCAACCGTAATGTCTAGCAGTATCATTAAACAAGAGACACAGACAACAGATACTTCATGTGTTTCAAGGGAAATAACTGGCAGTGGAATAACCTCGATCCTAACAAGCACAGCCTGATTTTGGTCTGCGGCTTCACGATGGTTTCTATTTCCTCTACGGGCTCTTAGTTTGATAGGATTAACTTCAGCTACAGGCCCTCCAGCAATAGTCCCAGTTGAATTTTCACATTGAAAAAACGTGGGATGGGGCTTTCGGAGCTGCGATTCAGCTGGATTGTGGGGTTTAATACCTTCAGTGCTACCAGGACAGACTAAACATCATGCAGCCATCAAGACTCTTGTGCTCAAGGATGCTGTGATGTCCCTACAGCAATGATTTCGTCTTTAAACTATTTCAGCATATAAGCAGCTGCTGTCAATAAATTCTCCTAACTAACTCTCTTCCCTAAATGCTGCTGAACATCCCAGATTAGCTGAGCTCATGACCTGACTGCACATAACACTTTTGGATTACGTTTGTGGCCATCCAAACCCTTGCACCTATTACACTATCATCACCTGGCACATGTCTGTCACCGCAGGATTGGTAACCTGGCGCTGAATCTCCTCTGCTTTTGAAAATGTCACATATTACAAAAAGGTGAGTAGTAGGGGAGAAAACTACTGTCTCCTTCAGCCAAAAATACCGTTTCACTGGGAGGAGGGTCACGCTCAGCGATGCTCTGCCCTTTTCCCCAGGCAAGCAGGCAGTTTGTTTTAAGAACCACCACATTACAGAACAAACCCTCAAGGAAATCAGCACACATTTTTTAATCTTTGACTCTTCAGCTCCGTGTATTGTAGACTTTTTATCGGCTTGCAACTTGCCATGCAAGTTAATCAAGACGCTGTGAGATTCTGGTGGAGAGACAGTTACGAGAACAGACCTACTTTACCACCACAGACTGCAGATGTGCCCACCTTCAGCCAAGCATCCTTGCTTCCTGACTTTTCTCTGCACCACCTCCCAACCCCAAAATTTTCTTCTTCTATTCTCTTCTTGCATCTTATTTTACACAAATTAACCCACAGGAGTTTTGCTGCAGGCTTCAGGAAGAACACAATTTCACTTCTGGATTGCAAATTTTTACTGCATGCCTGTACGACAGTCACTGCCTGAAGCCTGCAAGTGATTCCCCCGTCCCAGCAGGGAATCGAGGTGTCAGTGGCTGTACCCACATAACCGGTATTCCTGCTGAAACCCAGGCAGTCACCGGCCCAGAGCTGCTGCAGACAAAAGTCCTCCTAGCTCCCGGTCAGTAGGGCAGAAGAGTTATATTAGACCTCGATACTTACACCAACTACTTTGAGTAGCCCCATTTAAATCAGCAGAGATGCATTCAATATCCTTGGAAGATGGGACATTTTCACAGAAGCTATACAATGTAAATCCTCAGAATCCCAAGATTTACCTACTACTTCTTATAGAATTCCATTTATGAAAAAACAGCTGTTAACATGAAACAATCAGGATAAAGGCAGTTCTCTTATTCAGTTGTTTTCCTGCAAAAAGAGGCCACAATTCCCTCTGTCTGCCACGGTGCTTCATGTAGAAGAGAATGATTTGCGATAGATGTGTGGTCTTTGATCACTACTCTGAGACTGAATCTAATGGACCGTAAACTACCAACCTCTCCTGTGTCAATAAATAATGTATGAATATGTATTCATACAAACACACACATATAATGTATTAGGACAGCAAGTCAGAACCGGCAGGAAAATATTCTCTTCTTTTTCAAAATAGGTTAAATCATCACCACTTTATGCATCTGTTCCTGTTGCTAAAAGAACTCAGTTTTGTAGTTTACCTGTTTTTACCAATGCAAGTTCTGCTCTGCAGAAGTAGGAGTGGATTTTTCTGTTTTAAATAAACTGCTGTGAAACATCAACAAGCCCAATGCCTCCTCTCCCTTGCAAAGTAGGCAGCATCACTACCACAAGCTTAATAGCAAGGAAGATTTCAAAGTAAGAAGAAACAAACAGGAAGGATGCAATCAAGTTAGCTATTTTGAGGAGAAGCAAGCAAACTTCAAGAAGCTTTAAGAACAGTTCAAGAAGCTTTAAGAACAGCCTAAAATTTAAGTAAGTCCAATATAATTGAGAACTCCTTCATTATGAAGCATCTCCAAAACAATCAGCATATGCAAAAATTCTATTTGCAAGCAAGAAAACCCAAGCCATCCCAAACCCCTTGCACAATCATTCTGAAGATGAACCTAATTCCAAGGACGTTCCTGTGCTTAACTCCAGATCAGCACCCTCAACCTTCCAAGTGTGACTTGTAGCCAATGAGGTGTCTATGACTAAACTGATGGGGTTTTTTTTTCTTCCAAACCCGCATGTTTTCAAATGGCAGAAAGTGTTGTCTTAACTGGGGCAAAAACTTAATCCACGCAGAGGATATTCTCCACAGCAAAGACACAAGTTACAAATACTTAATCTGAACAGAAAACACTGACACAGGAAGGTTCCCCAAGCAATCCAGTTACATAACGAGCCTGACCTTCTCTCTCATCTCCACGCCGTCTATTCTAAACCATGAAACATGCAACTCATTGACAGAGGAAGCAGGGAAGAAGAAGAGGTGAGTCAATTAAATATTACCTCCTGATCTGAAATACTTTTATTTAGATTTCCTAGAAGACCTTCTATTGCTAACGCAAGAAAGAACACATTTTGCAGCAGCAGTTCCTGAAGTGCTCATCTAAATACAAACTGCACTACTTTCACCTATTTTTACATTATTTTAAATATCTGGTATTGCTGCACAGATTTCAGAAAAAAGACAGTATTTCCAGTTTTAAAATGGCAGTGGAATGTTTTAACCCTCTGATGATAGTGGTTTATGTTGACTCCTGCTGATTCACAGCAAGCAATGAACACTTCACTACATCCCAGAACAGCAAAAATTGGAGATGCTCAGGTCACTAGAAGATACTCTAGAGACCAGAAGCCTCTAACTATTCTGCAAATAGTTAGAGAGGTTAACTTTTAAGTGTTTTAAGATTTGAATAGCTTTGCCTCTTTGGAGGAAGAGCTTTTACCAAAATGAAAATATCTTTACCAAAAACACAGGAAAATATAAACTGTTTAACCTCAGCTAAATATATCCAGAATGAAGCCTCCAGCACTCAACAAGCTAAAGGAAATCTCCACTTGATGAAGATTCACTCAGCAAGTTGCCTTTTAGAGACTTTATGAACGTCCTCACAGTTCAGATACTCAGCTCAGTTCCACAAATAGGAAATTCAGATGAGAGTATCAGAAACAGCACGAGCTGACCTCAAAAACTTAATTCTCCACTGAATGCAGAGAGCAAAACTTCAATACTTGAGAAGATTGACCGCAGTGAAAGTCAGCGCACGCAGGACCAGTTTATCCTGGTTCCCTCTCGCCAACTTGCATGATGATGGACACAAGAAATGCAGAGTTGAAAGAGGAAGGAGAATAACCATGGAGGGAGGAGAGCTTTATCAATCTATTTATATACAAACATAACAATTGCTTTATAGACAAGTTATGTCTATCCTACAATGAGGTCATTAATCTAATGAAAATATATCAAGAAAAATATGTTGAGACTGACAATGACACTATACCTCATCATTAATCTTGACCATATAACATCGCTACAGGCAAAAGAGCTATTAAGATGAAGACACTTAAATCACTCTACAGATGGAACTCATCACAGCACTGTAAAAATGGTTTATTAGCAATACACTTCAAAGCATTATCTGAAATTTTGTAACGTTATTTAGTATGTATCTAATATTTGTTGTGGCTTTATTGTTGCATCTTAGTTATTTTAAAAAGTTTGTACTATTAATGATAGGTCTGCCACTGAGAAATGTAACACTGCAAGCATAATTTACTCACAAGTGGGCTCTTTGTGGGGAGTTTGTCTTTTGAGCAACTGGCAATGGCATTGCCAAAAAATTCTGCAAACATGCAAAGATCCAGTCAGCAATTAAGCATTAACAATAGTTTTGCTGATTATACTGTTTATGCTGAACACATTCAGCAATATGCACTGCAGCAAGAGACTGCACATACAGACAGGATAAAGTGATTCATAGCATTTCTGTGCTAGCAGCTTTACTGAAAATTTAAATAAAAAGAATTTTCAAAGTAAACATTTTAAGCAGAAACGTAAGCATTTAGTATTCTGTGCATATATAAGCATTTCTATTTTATGCCTTACAAGCATTTCTATTCTACACATTATAGGCAGTGACTAATAATGCAAACGGAGTGGTTTTGACTTCTTTCCTAACGTCACTGCTAATTTTCAGAAAAGATGGTGCCTGAAAGATACCAAGTAAAGGCACGAAAACCTAAAACTACTGGTTACTTCTGCCCTTTGCATTGCTGACACCACTAGCTGCCAGGCTTGACACAAAGCAGGTGGGTTCCTGATACTTCAGAAGAGAAGATACCGATGCAGTCTTCCCACCACATTGTACAGCCAGAGGCAGACAGGGCTGCAAGCTGCCGTGCCATCACTCCGCCACGGAAAAACACGTGGATTGATATAAAATTTGTTAACCGCAACCATCAAGACGTGTAAGCAGAATACCTCTATTAACGTAAGTTACTGCAGACCAATGAGTTTGATCCAAAACATTTCCATTTTACCTGGAGCTAGCACTGTGTTAGAGGAAACACACTTGTAAGGCTTAATGTTGTTAGATGGATGCCAAGACAAAGTATTTGCTTGTGAGTGAGATGTACAAAATGCCATTAGCAAAGCTGCCAGAGAGAATGCTAATGCCATATTCATCTCAAAGAAATTGTTGGTGGCTGTACCTTCCTATTCGAGTGGTTGCTAGTTCTCAAGAATCACTTGCAGACGACAGGGGAAACCCAATTACGGAAAATAGCAGTATCTTTGTCAAAAAACAGCAAGCAATTAAATCTCCCCTACACATGGAAGCATGTATTAAAGCTAATTATTGTACATCGGTCAATGTAATTGCAACTCAAATGCAACATGGTCCACGTAATTAGTTGGCACTAATGGAAACCTCATAATGCAAGAGATGTACTAAAACACTCAAGAGTCAAGAATATTTCCGCACAGTACCAGGAAGTCATGCTACTTCTCTTGTTGAATTTAAGGAGCACTTTGCCAAACAGAAGATGGATGGATATCTGACACACACACACACACACACACACACACACCCTTCCCCAATATCAGCATCTAGGGTTACTGAGGTCCTCACACCTAAAGGAACACATGCCCAGTTGATGGAAGATCCCCCATGCTCCAGCTGCAGCCTCTGCATGCTCCAGCCCAGAGAAAGCTGTTTGGGCTCACCATTGAGCTGCCCGGGACCTGCTGCTAGAGGCTGCAGCAATAGCTACTCTCAACAACTTGATCTGGGCACATCAGGTTATCAGCTTTGATAGTCTTGTTAATAGAGTCATAGAACAGCTTGGGTTGGAAGGGACCTTAAAGATCACCTGGTTCCAACCCCCCCACCATGGCCAGGGACACCTTCCACTAGACCAGGTTGCTCCAAGCCCCATCCAACCTGGCCTTGAACACTGCCAGGGACGGGGCAGCCACAACTTCTCTGGGCAACCTGTTCCAGTGCCTCACCACCCTCATCGTAAAGAACTTCTTCCTCACATCTCATCCCAATCTGCCCTCTTTCAGTTTAAAGCCATTACCCCTTGTCCTATCACTACATGCCCTTGTCTAAAGTCCCTCTCCAGCTTTCTTGTAGGTCCCCTATAAGTACTGGCAGGCTGCTATAAGGTGTCCCTGAGGCCTTCTCTTCTCCAGGCTGAACAACCCCAACTCTCTCAGCCTGTCTTCATAGGAGAGGTGCTCCAGCCCTCTGATCATCTTGGTGGCCCTCCTCTGGACTCGCTCCAACGGGTCCATGTCCCCATGTCCTTCTTACACACAACCGAAAAATATTGTTTTCCCTTTTACTATTCTTGTTAGCTCAGCTTCCTTTTGTTCCCTTAGATATAACCCGTGCCATCGAGAAACTGCTTACACAGCTCTAAGATACTCTCAGAGAGGCCATGGCACCATTTCCCAGTCTTCAGCTGGCTACTGGGCCAGTGTCACTTTGATTTATACCGCTTGGCGATGCTCAGAGACCCTCTGCCAAAGCGGGAACAGCAGGAAGATAAAGGAAGATTTGCAGCTGCAGCAAGTGCAGAAGCTCCTCCCGTCAGGACACCCAGAGCATTATTAACTCCTCAGGCAATGAGAACACAGTGGTGGAATTTAACACCTGCACCTGGTACCTACTAAAGCATGAGATAAACCACATGCTTATGAAAGACCACACTTTACAAAGCCCAAAATGTTGGGCAGAAAACAAATACTATTTTGTTTCAATTTCCACAGAATTAGGAATTAGTGTTAGTTAATTATTAAGTGATTTTACCCCTTCTGCCAAGTGTATTTCTCCAAGAAGAAAAAAAAAAAAAAAAATAGTTTCACCTTCTGTGAAGGACATGGTTGAGAGATCAGTTTTCAACTGCAATGGCAGATCTTTTTTTGATGGCAGAGGACTAATACTAGGCTAGGTGTAGCACATAACCATGCCCAACCAGGCAAATAAAGGCCAGCATGCACCTGGTACCATCTCAGTGACCATCAGATGTCTACTACCCTACGAGGCAAGTCTGCAGGCAAACAGCACAAGAGAGATTTTATAGGAGAAATGCTGAATTTATTAGCAAAAAATCTTTGAGAGGCAAGTTTTCCTCAGAGCAAATGGCCAGCACTTTCCTTCGTAAAGGCTGATTATTTGCAGGCTCCAACAGCTGTAAGTCAGTTTAAACATTTTGGCTGGTTTTGCTTTAGTTGCAGATACCTGCCCAGTTCCTCAGTATTTTTGAGCTTGTAATCCAACACCATCACTTACCCATCAGTAATACACTCTGGCTTAATAAATGAGTGGTTTAATGCACATTTAGTGACTTATTTCAAGCAGGTACAAATTAACCAAACCACCTTTTTGCCATCTGCTTGGAGAAATGAATTCCCACATTAGGGCAATAAAATATGGTGATGTGACATTTCCACAGTAGCTACAGAAAGGCGTGCTGGGGCACAGCCCCCAAAACACAGCCCGTCTCACCTCCACAGGGAAGCAACACAAAATACACCAAGCTTGTGGAAATTTCCAAATAGAAGCTGGTTCTTTGGGGGGGAAAAAACAAACAAACAAACAAAACCCCAAAACAACCAAAACCCCACCCTGCTGGGGATGTGGCTCTGGATGGGCCAATCTAGACGCTGCCACCATCATAAAATACACAGGAGGAAGGGAAAGCTTACACATCTGTTTCCAGCAAGGGAACTAGGTCACTCGAGAAGCAATTAACAGGCTCGCTGCAAAGATCTCCTTCCACCCAGCCATGGTGCATCAGATCCCTGAAGCACCTGATGAGCTGCAAAGTGGCCGCACAGAACTGCCAGCGCCGGGACGGTCACAGGACGGAAACACCCCCTTGTTTGAACAGGGTTCAGAACAACCTTCTGAAATGACAGTTTTTCTGATGCTGCTAGTTTTAAGTTAGCTGAAGTCTTAATTAACACAAAGCAGAAATATAAACCGAAAAGTTTAAAGTTCCTCTGCAGTCTAAAGGCCACCTGCGTTTCACCAGGGGACTGACAGAGCTGATCTTAAACTTCAGCAGGTGTGCTATAGATGCACAGACCCAGTTATTTAAATATATGATAGATCAAGCAACCTAGAAAGACTTCATCCTAATTATTACAGCTGAACAGTTACCACCGAAGCACAAGTAGAATAAGAAACCATCACAGAATTATTACAGAAAAAGCTAATTTAACAACTAGCTCTGGAAACATTAATTGAGGGCATCAACAAGGATGAGAAGACTTCACGGAAGGGCAGCCACCTCCAAAAATAATCTAGAACGCCCTTGCTGCTTTAGAAAGGCAATATTGACCTGGAGATGTTAGATGAAAGAGACTGATGTAGAAGTCGGAGACACAACCTGGTATCCATGGCCGTATTTACCACGAGGGTGTAGCCAGCGGGTTGCTCCTGCCTGTAGTAACCTGGCACTTCTAGTAGCATGTGAGGCGAGTGAACACACAGGCAAAACATTCTGTTTTCACCAATATTGTAAAAATTTCTTTAAGAAGTTGTACCCCACACCCCCCATTCCCAGGAATAGAGTATTCTCCTGAAGTTTCTGTCCAACAGCTGTTCAATATTCAAGCATAAAAATAAAATTAATATTAACCTATTTTCTTCTGGATGCTACAGGCTCCCTTTTTCATCTAGAAATTCAATGCATTCACTCTTTATTCTCTTTCAAGCCCACTGACAGCCTATAAATTATTACTTTATATTGCAGGGCATCCACAGGCTCCAGCCAGGGTCAAGGCAACGCGCTAGAAGGGAGACACTGGCTCCAGAAAGCTTCTCAGTCCTGGTCTATCAAAACACCCCTTTAGCGGATGCTAAAATGCTCCCTGTTTGTATAAACTAAACTGTTCAGTCTATGTCAATAGCTTCTCTGCTGCTGTTCCCCATGGCAGATTAATTATCAGTCCACCCAGATCTTCTCCTTCACCATATTAACTGATGCAATGTCATTTAAAACGTATTAAATACAGCAATATACCAAACTTGAAAACTTGAATAATTCATGAAGGGAAAAAAAAA
>VYZV01035869.1:1227-45822 GCA_013401275.1 Pandion haliaetus | reverse complement strand
TGGTGGGAGACGCCGCCTATTGGTTGCGCCGCGCCCCGCCTCTTGGCAGCGCGCACGTGGCGGCATGGCGGCCGCGATGGCGGCGGCCTGCTGGGCTGTCCTCCGTGGGGCTGGGGGGGGGCGGTCTTTAGTTAAAATAACCCGTGAGGGCTTGCCGTGGGGTTTCCTTAATTAAGATAATGCGTGAGGTGTTCAGGGATCCGGTGGGTGCAGCTGGTGCCTCGGGGTGCGAGTTCTCTCCCTCAGGCCTGGCAGGTTTGCAGCTGCGACCGTGGTTTCCCGAACCATCGCAAACGTCACCTTTTACAAATGTTACAGGACTTTTTTTGGTCTAGTTCTCTCTTAAAGTAAATGTAATTACTTACTATGGGAACTAAATTTTACCTGTGTCTGCTCGGCGTGCAGAAATGGCCACCGCCACCCTTCGCTGTGCCGCTCTCCTCCGTGATCTCGGAGATAGCCACGGCAGAGGTTTCCCCCCAGAACTAAAACTCCTCATCCCCGCGGAGGCAACAGACGCCGAATTTCCCTTCAGCTGCTCTTGGCTTTTGCTTGCAGCCTCCGTACAGCTGTTTCGCTTGGTGCCAGAAGGCTGGATCCTGCCCAGATGGGTTTGCACGACCCTTGCAAAACCCTCCTTTGCGTTTTGCAGCCTTGCTCTTTCCGTTCCCGCCCTCGGCGTGGGGGTTTGCTGCCCCCCCTCCCCTGCGCCCGCGCTCTGGCCCCGAGGGTCGTCTTTCCCCCCAGGCTCGGCCACCAGCTCCGAAAAGCCTTTGCCCGCTGTTGGGACTGTGACAACGTGGGCCAGATACCGGAGCAGGGAGATGAAGCTCCGCTCTCGGGGACGTGGGTTGAGCACGGGGCCCTTTGCACGTCCCGGCTGGATCGACCCTCCCAGCCCCGTTTGTACGGAGGTGCCGGGCACGGGGATTCGCCCCACATCATCCAAGCCCTCTGGCCTCCAGGTCTTTTGTACCAGTAGAGGCTCCCCGTGCTAAAAATCCAGGTTTAGCGAGCTCCAGCTGGAAATGGTGGATTGACCTTCCACTGATTTTAAATTAACCAAGAAACTCAGCGAGTGTCTTAATTACAGCATTATCTTCATCACTCATTAGCAGACCTGGGAAGGCATTTACTCCAGGCGAGGACTCGGCGCTGCCGCGCCACCATCACCGCTTCGCCCTGCGGTTGCAAAGCGTGATCCTTCGGTCTTACCTCCTCCGGTGCAAAGACGAGATTGCCCCAGCACGCGGTGTGCGGGGTCTGGGAAACAAGCAGCAGTGGAAGGGGGGTGTGCGCGTCACTTGGTGCGTTACTGGGACGCACTTCAGTAAGCAGGACTGCGTATAAAAAGTGCAGAACCGGCTGCTGACCTTCGGTTATGGTGCAGGAGCTGGTGAAGGTCGTGTGATGCGGGGACCTCTGAAACGTTGGGATTCTGGTGGCTTTGCAAAGCAGGAATAGTCTTAAAAGAATTATTCTTTTAGCTTGGCCCAGAGATTGTTTCCACGGCAATAAACTTACATACACACCCCGGTTCTTTGTCTAAGTTATTCCTTAGTCTTATTTGTCACACACCATGAAAACAAAATCACAGGGTAAAACGCAAAGAGATTTTAAGATAATGAAAGGTTATTGCCTTCCGCTGTTCCTCTTTGTGCACAGAGGGAGTGTGCGACTGGAGCCAGCCGTGCCGAGAAATTTCCATTGCAAATGATTTCAAAATCCCACCAATGCTTTTACATAGTTTGGTGGATGTAAATGTAAGGTCGAGCAGAATACATCTTTCTGCTTTCACGTAAGAAGTTTTTGAAGTGCTGTACGGGAGGTATCGTTAAATGAAAAAAAAATTTGACAGTTTGCTTCATTAAAATGCAATAGTAAAAATAAGGTGTCCAGGTAAAACTTGAAGGCCCCTTTCTGCCTGCCCCAAGCCATCGTGACAGCACGTCGGCTATCCTGGCTTGTTTAAGTGCTGTTACGAGTCAATCCAAAAGCAAATGGTGTCCTCAAAGTGTATTGCAAAGAAATATCGCAGGTGTTCGTCTTCCAGCACGGGATAAGGGATTTCAGCAGAGGCCCTGTCTACCGTAATGCATTTAAATAGAGCTTAAAGGATGCGGTTCGCATGCTAGCGTGAAAAAATTTACGTTGCAATTATTATCTTGTTCCCGATTAGCTGCTGTGCCCCGTCTGCGGAATCCTTTCTTTCTGCCAGCCCAATATCAAGCTCAGTTACTCTCCTTTCAGCCTCCGCCTGCACTGGGCTCTAAGCTGATGATTCATGTATTAATATGTGGTTATTAGATGACTCCTCTACCTCCACTGCTGCTATCTGTCTCTGGCAATGGAAGGAGGAAATGAATTCTTAAAACCTCAGGAACAAATAGTCCATGCACAGAGATCAATCCTGCTCTCGCTGACGTCAATGGAAACATTTCCATAGGCTTCGATAGGGGCAGAATTAGTCCTATATATCAGATATTAACTTGATTTATAGCCTCGCAAAACTCCATGTAGCTGAAGGGGGAAAGCTGTATCTGTTAAAAATAACTTGTGGGAATTAAGTGACTGTCAAAGATGTTTCCCTTTCAGGGGGAAAAATGACTATTGGGGCTGTTGGTTGTGAACGGGGGGCTGCCCGTGACATGGGGAGCATCCCAGCCCCACTCAGCTGCTGCCCGCCCCAAGGCCCCCAGCTCTTCAAATGGGGCTGTAACGAGTTACTGCTCTTTAATTAACTCCTCCATCTCATCCACCTCCCCTCTTGAAAGCCAGGCGGGAGGGCAGCAGGGGGGGAGCGTGGCCGCTGATGGCTGCGGCAGAGCCTCTTGCTCCCCACCCTGCTGGGGGACAGTCCCCAACCCTCCGCTCTGCAGGGGATCCTCTGCTTTCAAAACAGTTTTTGCTACCCGAAAATAAGAGCTTAATTTAATTCCGAATTCACCACTGTGGCCGTGCGCACGGTGCATTGAAGCAGACGCGCTGGGCATTAGCAGTGGGCAAGAAAGAAAAGCCCCAAATATCCTCTTCTTACCACGGTGCTAGGGACAAACTGCCTGGGCTCACCACCCCCCCATCCTGCTGGCGACGGGGATGGAAACGGCAACAGAGGGAGCACAAAAAAAGCACCAGTCTCCTACCAACCCCACCTCGCCCCATGGGCCGTCCGCTCTGCCGCAAATAACCTGGGACGAAGCTGGCATCATCCCCTCCAGCTGCGCCCGAGGAGGTGTCTAACATCTGGGCGCTGCCGCCTCGATTTGCAGGACCCCCCCCATCCTCCTTATGTTCATGGTCCTTCCCCTGTCCCCGGCACCCCCTGCTCCTCAGTCCCCAGGTCCACCAGTTTGGGACCAGTTGTGCTGGGGACGGTAGGGGCAGGTCACGTCCCCTCCCTGTACAAAATTTCACACCCAGATTCCCGGCTCTGGAGCATCTCCCTCCCCTGCCCTGCCAGGCAGAGGGAACGAGAAGACCCAGAAATCACCACCGGTCCTTCATTTCCCTAATTAGAAGCCACCAGCTAATGAGATATCATCCAAGCAAAATATTAGGAGTCGCATAATAATTATATCAATGAAATCAACAACAATTTAACAGCAAAGGTTAATTACATTTATTTAAAAATCTGATAGACAAAATGACGCTCAAACAGTTGGGCAGACTAATTGAAAGCTAATGTTGCTCCTAAATTGAATTTCAAATGAATTTTACATCCATAGTTCATTTTGCTAATTTCATTCCCTGTATCCTGTAATTTGTTGGCAGTGATTGATTACTTAAGTGAATAATATCTATGTACCAGGACCACTTAGTAATAGAATATGCCAAGTGTGATCATACTGTTAATAAATAGTTTCTTCAAGGTTTCCCTCTCTGTCTGGATTTTGGAGAAGCGGGGACACGGTGCCAGGGGAGCAAAGGGCTTTCGGCAGCCACCAGCTCCTATTTTAGTTTCTTCTTCACAACAGGTTGCAAAAACCTTCCTGTGCTGACGGCAGCCGCCCCTCGCAGCCCTCCAGCAGCATTGATACGCGGCAGCATTTCATCACCTCTCAAATCCTCATTTTCTTTTGCCAGTGGCTGAAAATGTACATACTGAGGGTTTGTCAGGGAATATTCTGCAGGGAACAGCCTGCGCAAGAGGTGCCGCAGCCCAGGTGCCCTCAGCCAGCCCTGTCCGACCTGAAACCCAGCGCCCAGCCCCGGTCTGGCACTGCGGACCTCTGACATCCCAACACCCAGACCTGATATCCTGAGGCTCAACCGTCACTCGAAACCCCATCAACTGGAGCGGCGGCTCGGGGTAAACACAGCAGAGCCCCAGCAAGCGCTGCTGCCTCTTCTCGGCATCTTTGAAGCATCCGCTGCTGCAAGATGAATGCAATTATATCTTAATAAAATTTTAATACAGGGAATTATGCACTTTGCATCCAACCAACAATTAGCTGTTGCTATGCTACAGCCAGAGTGTAATCACAATAATGAAGCCAGCCAAGGGAAGGCATTAATCAGGAGGTATATCATTATCCAACCTCACCCCCTGCCTCCCCGGCTCCTGATTCGGAGCCTCCTGTTGCTTTAACATGAAAAACAACCCCAAAACAAAGTGAACCCCGGGTTTGGAGGGAACAGCCCCTCTCTGGGCACCATTGCCCATCCCAGCTGTGGCTCGGTTTGGTCAAGGAGCTGAAGCCGCCCGCCTGTACCCCACTGCTCCAGCGCCGAAACCCCACGAGCGGCAGCAATCCCCCCTCCCCAACTTTCTCATCTTTTAATCATTTATTCCTGGGATCCAAAGGAAACATCCGACGAACCGGAGATGCGGGGGAAAAAATGGCAGCTGGCGGGGCTTCTGCAGATGGAAAGGGAAGAAATTCATTAATTTTTCATCGCCGTGGCTGGGACGTGAGCAGCTCAGTACTCATCATGTCAGCAGTGACCTTGATGCTGCCTCCATCCCCCCTTGGAGAGCGTTTCCCCACCATCTGCTGAGCACCAGCCTGCCCTCCGGCGATGGAAAACACCCCGGGGTGGGAGTGAGTGCAGGCAGGCAGGTACCATTGCTGGCATGAGCAGGCAGGGAGCAGGCAGCTGAAAGCCTGCAAGATGCTTGCACGCTCCAGGGCAGCAAAACTACCTCCTGCAACCCCCCCAACCCTGCCCAGCACGTTTCAAGCCCCGAAACAAGAGGAGCAACCAACTTTCTCCTGACGAACCATATGCATGACTGCAAAAGACCGGCGGTGTGCGTGCTGGGGGGCAGGTTGCCAGCTGCAGAGCAGACATGCTATACGTCTCGGTGTCCCCCAACACCGATGCTTTCCTCTAAAGGGAAAATAAAAATCAAAGCCCACCCAGCTTGCAAGACCCTCCTGCCCTTCAAAAGCACGACTGCGTGCTTCCCATCAGGATGGCATCCCCGTTTCTTGGGTGTTTTGCGTGATTTCCCCCCCAAATCCCTCTGCTTTGGGGGCCCTGGTGCCACGATGCTCAAAAAGAACTAAATCTGCTTTTTTTCTTTTTTTTTTTGGAGATGCTGCAGGCATCAGACCGCTTCGGCACCCTGCAATTCAGCGGGAATGTGGAATGAAAATTATTATCAGCAGACGCATAATGATTCATTCTGTTTATAATTGCTTCGAAATGTAGGGAGAGCGGGGAGATGTAATTAACTCTTCTTTATGATTGAGATGAGTGTGTTTTCCTCAGCCACGTGATGCTGCCACAGTTTTTTTTTTCTCGTGTCTTTGGCAATGCGAATGCGTAGATGTATGCACGTAAACAGAGTCAGTCTGGGACCATAGCTGAAAGATATCCCTAAAACATCATAACTCCATGTGCAGAAGGGGTATTTATTTCCCTGCAAGCCCCAGGAGGCTGCAGCCGTCCTGATTTTCCCTTGGATGTGGCGAGCAGGATCTTACATCATCCCCTGATTAAAACAGCCTCCTTAATTACGGTGCACGGGCTGCCATCGCAGCAATGCCGGTAAACGGGCGCCCTGGTCCGTGCCCCAGAGGATCAGCCCACAGGTTTGGGGTCACATCCAGGCTCCGTTTCACAGCGTGGGTCTCTAGCAAAGCCCCTGAACGGGTTTTTCTTGACCAAAGCTTGGAAGGGAGATGGAGCGGCGATGAGGAGAGTGCTGAGGAGACTCTTTGCAGAGCGAGCTGAAGATGGAGAATACGTCGTCGGAGGGATGCGGTGGGTCGAAGAGGAAATGGGAGCCCCTCTCCCACACCGACACTGCCAGAGGAGCTCAGTCCAGCGAGCTGCCTTACGTTTCCATCCTGCTGCCAACTGAGGAGGCAAGGAGCCTGCATTAGCCTGGGTTAAGAAAAATTGACGCTTGACTTTGGGATCTTCACCTTGTGCTGCGTGTTCGCGGGGCACTGAGAGCTCTCCGCTGTCTCTCCATCCATCACGCGTCAGCCCTGGACGTAACCCCCAGGAGATCATTACCCAACCCATCTATCGTGCTGTCTGAAGCAGATTCAGCCACGGAGTTTATGTCACGGCCCCACGTCAAATCATTTCTCCTCTCTGGCTCCAGATTTCACCGTATCGCTGGAGCCGATTGCACAGCCCAGCTCCTCACTGCCTCCCACATCAGCTGCTGGTTCAGGCTCAGTGATAAGGTCAGCGGTCCCTGTGCCGGCATCCCAGTGGGTCTGGGATGAGGCCAGTGGAGTGGACTGACAGCACGACACAGGGCTCCCAGGTGTCACCCCAGCAAACCCTGCTACCCCCCTGCAGCTCGCCTGCCCTGCTACCTCGTGCAGGAGGGGGCTACGGCTGGAGCTGCAAGGAAAACGAGAGCAGGAAGGTGCGGGTCCCAGTTTTGGGGGGGTTTCTGCCTCGCTCGGGTCATGCCTGCAAAAGGCAGTGGTGGGGCAGCTCCTGGCACTGGGCTGGCGCTGGGGACGAGGGGGCTCAGCCCCCGCTGCTGCTCGGGGCACCGTCCCGGGCCTCCCGCTCCATCGATGCCTTCCTGCGGCTGCCACGGCTAGGGCAAATACAAAGGCAAACCAAGGAGCACTGGGTGCAACGACCCAGGATGGGGTCGGACGCTGCGGTCGGCGCTGGAAGGCAGCGGGGTTCAAGCATCAAATCCCAAACAAAATGGTCCCAGCAAGGAGGAGGAAGGGAGCAGGAGGGAAGGAAAGCTGCGGATGGGGCAAGTGCCAAGGGGCAGGGGAAGGCACCGCGCCGGCTCTGCAGCCCAGGGCGTGCTGACGGCTGCCCCAGCCGCGCTTCCAGGCCAAGCCGGGCTCCCGTGCCCCTCCAGCAGCCGTGCCAATTAGCACCCGCTCTGCACGGCGTGACGGCCCAGGGACTGCAAGGTGCAGGGCTCCTTGCCCTCCGCCGTGGGCTCCCGCCACACCGAGGGGTGCGATCCTGCCCGGCTGGGTGCTCAGAGCCTTCCCAGGGCACGGGTCCCCCGGCACCCACGTTGCACCCCGCCGTGCCCGGCTGTGCCGGCTCTGCGGGACAGCCGGGAGCACACCGTGCCGGCAGCGGGCTGCTCCTCCGGCTCTGGGTCAGACTTTGCTTTCCCCATGGGTGTCTTGGCCATCGGATGAGTGTCTCACCTACATTAATCTTTCCTTTTTATTTTTTTTAGACAAAAGCATCAGCGTAGTACACAGGTGGCCCATAAAAGGCCGGGTAAATCAGCTTCACACGAGCGTTTCTTTTGAACAGCGATGGGTCCCCACAGGCCACTGTTGCTCCCAGCATCACCGGCCACACGCAGGGACATCCCCACACCCCAGGACCCAGTCTTTTGGAAGTCACCCCATCCCACCAGCCATCCTGGGGCGGGTGGGTTGTGCTGGACCCTCTCGGCACCATCAAAATATCCATTTTTCCGGTACAAAAAGAAGCAAAACCCCTTCTGGTCAGCAAAGCAGGGCTGAGATGGGACGGGGCGGCGGAGCTGCCAAATTATTTGTGTTTTTACAGAAAAATGTTCAGTGTCCTCCGGCAAGCCGGGGCTGCCGCAGGGTGGGGGGTGGGCAGCGGGCAGTGGAAGGTCTGCCCTTGGGCCGGGGGTCCCCGGCCCGCGCAGCCCCAGCCNNNNCCAGCCCAGCCCCAGCCCTGGGCGGCCGGCACGGCCCTGGTTGCCGAGTCTGCAGTGCCCTCCTGTGGGCACCGCTCCGCCAGCGGGGCCCAACCGCCCGGCCCCCCCAGGGTCCTGCGGGACCCCGGCCCCCCCACCCCAAAGGGCTCCAGCATCCGCCCCTCCACCCCAAAGGGCTTCATCCCAAAGCCCCGCGAAGGGATGCAGGACTCCATCCCCCCATCCCAAAGCCCCACGAAGGGATGCAGGAGCCCGTCCCCCCATCCCAAAGCCCCACAAAGGGATGCAAGAGCCCGTCCCCCCCATCCCAAAACCCCGCGAANAAGCCCTGCGAAGGGATGCAGGACTCCATCCCCCCCATCCCAAAGCCCCAGGAAGGGATGCAGGAGCCCGTCCCCCCCATCCCAAAATATCCCCGCGAAGGGATGCAGGAGCCCATCCCCTCCATCCCAAAACCTGCGAAGGGATGCAGGAGCCTGTCCCCTCCATCCCAAAGCCCCGCGAAGGGATGCAGGACTGCATCCCTAAGTGCTCTGGGACACTGTTTTTTTCCCCCTCAAAACCCCTGCATGGATTTGCTCCAGGATACCCCAAATAGCTCCAAGATCCCATCCCCTCCACCCCAAAGCCCCGAGGCCCAGCTCAGCCCCTTTCCCTCTCTGCCTCTTGCTCGCCATGCATCCCACCCTCCCCAGCTCTGACCAAGAGGTATCCGGGAGCCAACACAGACGGTGCAGCAGGATCCAGCTGCCAGAGCCCATCACCCCGCTTCAGGGCTGGTAGGGGCAGGCAGGGAGGCAAGGGCTGTTGGTTAGAAGTTTTCTTTGAAGAATCGGAAGCCGAAGCGCTCACAGTGTGCCCTGATGACTTTGGCAAGCGCTGGCGAGCCGCAGAAGAAGACCTGCACTTTCCCTCTCTTCTCCTCTGCCACCTTCCCAAACACCTAGGGCACAGGCGAAAGGAGAAGAGGAGGTGGAGGCACAGCCCGCTCCGACCTTGGCTGGATCCCTCCCTGCTTTGGCAGCTGCTGCCCGGCACAACTCAGCCTCCCCCTGCTCCCACGGCTCTCGCTTTCCCACGGGAGGGAGAGGCTTCCCCGGGTCTGGATATCCCGGTGCATCCTCCTGCTCTGAAATGGCGCTCTCCCGTGATGTCCCCCGCTACAAAGAGCAGGTTCGGGGAGCATGGTTCCTTTTGCGTGAGCATGATTTTGGGGGGGGGGGGGGAAAGGCAGGGCCAGCCCTCACCTTGCTCCAGTCGGGGCGGCCGGGCTGGGTTCTGGTCCGCAGCCCCGTGATCGAGTCCCTCTGCTCCTTGGCGGCCAGCAGGTCCAGGGCCATCTGCAGCCCGATGGCCTTCATGTCGTTCTTGCTGAGGGCCGATGTCATGTACATGTGCATCTCCAGAAACCGCCCTGGGCGTTCAAGGGGAGCCCGGCTGCAGTCGAGGGGTCCAGTCCCGCTCCGTGCCCCCTCGGGTCGGGCTGGGCTCTCCCGGGGCTGATGTCAAGCACGGGGCTGGGCACCCCCAGATCAGGGGGCTGTGCTGGCCGGCCCCTGCCTCCCACTCACCTCCCGGCTCCTGCTCAGCCTGCTCCATTTCCAGCTTGGTTAGCAGGCTCACGAACCACTCAAAGTGCTTCTGGTCCCGGTTTATCCAGATGAAGTCAACCTGAAAGGACACAGCAGCCTCCGCTTTGAAGCTGGCAGGCAGCACGGGGGCCAAATCCAGCCACCCACCGCCCCAGACCTCCCGGACCGGGAAGGGATGCTCGTGGGCTCTCCACCCCCGGGAGCCTGCAGCCCTCCTGCCCCCATCCCCAAGGAAAACCTTGGTCCTGTATCCCCTTCCACCTGCTCCTACCTTCCTGAGCGTCATCTCCTCCTCCCGCAAGTCCTCGCACCACGAGTAGCGGCAGCTGGGGCAGCTCTGCTTTCGCCGGCGGTACCTGCACGGGCAAACGCAGCCCTGCCTGCCCCTGCCTGCTCCACCGCCTGCACCCCTCCAACCCCAGCAGACCTTTGCAGGGAGACCCCGAGCACCCATTCCTCACCAGCTCTGGTGCACGCCCATGGCCGACCTCCTGCCAGGGGGTTTCTTGCAGCAGAAATCCCCAGGGGGAAGCCTGACACCAAGGGAGGACCCACGTGTGGGTCTTATGGCCATATGTTCTGAGTCCCAAGGTTAGAACTGAGGAGGAGCCACGATGGGTGCTGCCCCATGGTGCTCATCCCGCAGGGAGAAGTGTCGGAGAAGGGGTCTACCATGGCACACATCACGTCTTGTGCTTCCCAAAACCACGTCAGAGCTCATATTGGGGGTCTGCTGGCGTGACCGCAGCCCGAGCTGCTGCAACGGCACTAACCTGTACATGATGCTCTGCAAAATGGAGGCAAAGGGGGTGATGCCAATGCCCGCACCGATGAGCACGGCATGTTCCGAGGTGAAGATCCTCCGCGTCGGGGTCCCGTAAGGGCCATCGATGTAGCACTAGGAGAGACGAGAAATAGGGAGAGATCCGTCAGCCCGTGGGTGCTAGAACAACTCTTAGGCTGCAGATAGGAGCAGGGTTAGTGCATGAGATGCACTGCAGGCTTATGGAGCCCAGGCAGAATTTGGGGTCTTTTATGGGAGCAAAGGAAGAGGAGGACGGGGTGGACAGAACCACAAAGCCCTCCGGCAGTGCAGGGTTTGCATCAGCCGCGGGCGGGACTCCCTGTGCACAGGGGCACACGCGTGGGGTGGCTGGGCACACGCGTGGGTCCCCCCTGGGATGCTGAGCGCAGCCCTGCTCACCGGAGCCGGGGAAGGACCGAGGCATCCCTCACCTTGACGCTGCAGAGCCGATGGGTCTCACCCAGCCCGGTGGAGACCTGCAAGGTAAAGAGAGCAGTGACCGTCTCCTCCCCATCCCTAACCCCTCCATGACAGCTAACGCTAAACCTGCTTGGTCCCCGGGTTTGTTTTTTTGGGTGGGTTTTTTCCATCTGGGTTTATCCGGGCTGCACACACGTTTCCAGTGGCATCCCTCCGTCAGACCCAGGGTGCTGCTCGAGCCAAGCCCAGCGCAGTGCCCACGCTTCTGGTGGGATATCCGACCAATGGCCAGTGCCAGGAACCTGTCGCCTGATGACATTATCTGGATGATAATCAGTATTGATGAAAAAGGCAATTATCCAAAGCCTCACACAAGTTGGGGGGTGAGTAAGAGGTTTCCACGGATCGCGATGGCCTGGGCGGTGGGAGCAGGTGTGGAGAACCTCTGCTCACCCGGGGACAGATAAGAATGTGAGGGCAACAGGGAGAGAAACTCATTAAAACTGGTGCGTGTAAATACGTTATCTGCCAGGACTGCTCCTCCAGCCCAGACAGAATCAATATCCTGAGGGCTTTTCATGTCAGGGGATAAAAGCTGCTAACGGTGGCTCCCGGGATCCTGGCATTGCCATGATGGATACCCGAGAAGTTTCTTTTGGAAAGACCTTTTAACGAGCTTTAGCCCATTTGGGATGGAAGCAATGCTTCCCCTCGTTTCTCCGGGTCGGTCCTCTGGCCGCTGCTGTCTTGATGAGAGCAGAGACCTCCCCCCCCAGCGACCCCGCAGGCACCAGGGGCTCTGTCGCTGCCCCCCCGGGAGCGTGGGGGTCTCAGCGGCACTGCGCGAGGGTGGGAGATGGTGCTCACCCCCTCCACCGGCGGGTCCTCCTCTCCTGGGGCAGCGGCACCGGTGGCTTTGTACGATGTCAGCTGAACGGCTCTGTCCCCACTGGTGGCCACGGACCCCCCCTCGGAGCCAGCTCTGCTGCAGAGACCTGCCTGGGAGCCAAAGGCCAAGGCATCACTGGCTGTGATGTTCATGGGCATCTGATGCCCCATCTATGAGGGCGATACAGCCTCGGCGGAGGGGTGGGACACAAAATCCTTCAAGGCTGCACAAGCATCTTGCAGGGGACGTGCATCACGAGAGGTGCCCCCAGCACCCAGCCTGGTGCTGCACGGGTGGCTGAAAACTGGGGTGACCCCGGGGGGAGCAGCTCAGCACATCCAGCCTGGACCTGTCCTCGGTTCTTTGGTTTTTTGGAGCTGGCCAGGGACAGACCGTCCGGCAGAGCCCTCCGCACGTGCCAGACAAGGATATTGGCTTGAGAAACCCATGGGCACGTTGTGGGGGGGTCCTCAGCTTGGCAGAGCCATCGCCTCGCAAACGGCTGCCAACCAGCAGCAGTTCGAGGTCTAACCTCTGCGTTTGCCGAAAGCCGAGCCCCATCCGCACCAACCTGGGCCCCGCGTCGGCACCTCTTCTCCCTCAGGCTCCTGCTGAGCGGTTTCGGCTCCAGGCTGGGCCATTCGGGCTGCTGGAAGTATTCGTACAGCTTGTTGGTCCACTGGCCCAGCGACCTGATGTGCAGCCAGAGGGTCTCTGCGGGATGAAGCGGAGCTGTGGGTGGGCATCCTATGTAAGGAACTGCCCTGCAGCCCCAGCACCACGGGCTGTGTACCGCACAGCTCCGGCCCTGGGGACCCGGCAGCGATCCCCACCGACATCCTTCACGTCGGCCCGGGGCTTGCAGCCGGGGACTGGGTTTGCTCTAACAGCTGGGTGAAGCCCAAATCACAAACCTGGGGCCCCCGTGGAGCCGGGCAGGGCATTCGGGTGCCATTCTGTCCCCAGGCCTTGCTTGAAATACCCCAAGCACATGTTTTTATACAGCACTTACGTCCAGGCAGAGATGGAGGCAGGGGAGCTGAGGCATGAACACACACTGCCCTGCTCCACGGGCATGGACACCTCCCTGCACGACCCTCAGAGGGGATCCAGCCGCCCTGATGGGGCTTGCGTGATGCAAAACGTCATCCCGGTGATGCAAAACATCCCAGCGATGCCAAATGAGCGAAGGATCGGCAATCACCTTGCTGCTCGGGAGCGCTGCTGATGGTGAAGGGATGCCACTCGTAGGTGGCAATGGCCGGGATGTTGAGGTAGACGTAGTCTCCAGGCTTGTAGCAGAAAAACTGCGGTCTCTCGATCACAAGGTGAGTCACCTGGAGGTAAAGGAGACCAGAAAAGCTGGGAGCATCCAGCAGGCACGGCACACCGGTCAGTCTCCACCGGGGTGGTCTCCCTGCAGGCCATGAGCACCCAGGTTTGTGCCTCCCGTTTTAAACAGCGGCCAGCACGAAATGGAATTACAGCTTTGGCCTGAGAAAGGGGTCTGTTCTCCTATCTGCTGCTCAGCTCCGCTATCAAACAAACATCTCAGGTACGGCTGGCCTCAAACAAGAATTTTTTGGAAGAAACTAAGAGTCAAAGCAGTTTTCATTTTGTCTTTTGTTGTTCTATGGGTTTAGGGTTTTTTACTTGAAAAATAGGCAAAATTCTAAATTTAAAAAAAATAATTGCTTGAAAACAAAAAAACCTGCTTTCACCTTTAGCTGCAAACATTCACCAACACAGCCCAAAGTAACCCAAACCCGCATCTTTTCCATATAAGCTACTCATTGCGCCCCGTCCCTCCCGCGCATGGCCGGGAGAGCATCCCCCTCCCAGCTTGCCGTGCAAACACACTGGGGCCGTCACCCCCTCCCGTGTCCCACTGTCTCTCCTTTTCCCCTGCGTCAAATAACCAGCACGGTCACTTCCAAAGTGCTTTTCCCCAAACTGCAAAACGCTTTGCCAATATTAAAGGTATTTCTGTGCACCATAGCGGCTTTATTCTGGCTCTCAGAAGAGGAGAGCATCAGGAGGGAGGTGGGAAGTGGCACGGAGACCCCTGCGGGTGCAGACCTTGGAGGGCAGCAGGTTGACCTCCACAATGCGCAGCCCCCCGGCACGCCGCCAAACCAAGCCGACCACCTTCTCCAGCGTGAAGAGGCAGCCGGGAACCGCAAACCACTTCCAGAAGTGGGGGCCGTGGAGGATGAGGAGGGTCCAGACAGAGATGTAGGATAGGTGGGTCCAGTAGAAGACCTGTGGGCAGGGAGCGGGGGACATCGAGGGGGGCTGAGCGTGAACTGAAACTGGTGGAGCCAAATGGTGCTTTGTGGTGAGGCTGTGCCAGGGCATCCCAGTGGGCAAAGGCAGCCCAAATGATGAAGAAAAGCACGGAAACCCCAAAGCTGAAAATCTCAGGAGTGGGGGGGGTATGTCCAAAGGCGGTATCGAGGGGCACCGCACCAGTTCATGAGCTCTCCCCCACCCATGGGGAAGCACCCAGATGGGCACCCACCCACTGGACCCTCGCCCCAGTCCCCCCGGCTCCCCAAGACGGAGCAGCTTTGGGCACAATTGGGGTTTTCCAGGTCTCACGGGGCCGCAGCGGGACCCACCTCGAAGTGCCCGCTCCGTCGGACGCAGGGACTGGAGAAGGCGAGCATGGCGACCAGGAGCCCCTGGAGCACCAGCCCTGTCTGCGAGGCCGTGCCGCCCAGGCCCCCCACGCCGAGCCGTGCCGACAAGAGGTACTCGGCGAGGGCATGGCGCCCGTCCTGCCGTGCCAGCCTGCCTGGGCACACGCACGGGTCGGGACGGGGTGCCCAGCACCCGCAGCACCCACCCGCTGCGCACCCAGATTCCTGCTGTGGTCACCGAACTGCTGCCAGTTATTTTAATTAAGAAGCAAAGTGCTTTGCTCAGACATTCTGCGAAACGCAACATTTCTCCTTTCTAGAGCCGGTTCTCGGGCTCAGCACCGTTGCAAGGGGGGGGCGTTTTGCACGAGGGTGGGCAATGCAAGCAGACGTGCTTCCCCTGGGTGCTGCTCATCCTCTCGAGCGGAGGAAGGGTGCAGGCCTGGCACCCCGCCGTGGGGTAAAGGGGGCTGTGGGCTGCAGGGCTATGGGGAGCAGGGCACAGACCCCACTTGGGAGCTGCGTGGGGGAGAGTGGGAAGCCTTCGCTGCCCGGCTGGGAAGCCACTAGAGGGGGATAACAGACAGCACACAGACTGCGTGGCACCGCACGGGTCCTCCGGCTGCCTGCCCGCTTGGGCACGTGCATCGCCTCTCCAGGCCTTGCCCTTGTCCCTGTCTCCCTGGGACATCTGCATCCCTCCGGTATTTGTGCATCCCCCTAGGACATGTGCATCCTCCCCGCCCCCAGGGATACATGCAGCCCCTCCCTGAGACATCTGCATCCCCCCAAAACATGTGCATCCCCTCCCTGGGACATGTGCATCCCCCCAGGACATGAGCATCCCCTCCATGGAGCATGTGCAACCCCCCTGGGGACACACGCAGGCCCTCCCTGGGGCATCTCTGCATCCCTCCGCGATACACGCATCCCCTCTGGGACATGCACATTCTGCCTCTGGGGACACATGCAGCCCCTCCTTGGGATAGCTACATCCCCCTGGGACACGTGCATCCCCTCCCTGGGACATCTGCATGCCCCCCAGGACAGGAGCATCTCCCCTTGGGGCTCGGTGCAGCCCCCTGCAGCTTTTCATCAGTGCAGTGTGGGTGATGCCCCCCGGCGCCGAGGGGCATTTTCCCCTTTAGCGGCAGGGGAAACCCACCGCAGGGCTAATGGGGCGCGTTAGAGCGGGTGTTGCCCGAGATAAACCCACGGCAGCCGAAGGGCCTCCCCTGCCCGGGAGCTGCTACTTACTGAAGTTGGCGACGTGGGCACCCGTGTGAACGGCTGCCAGCGCCAGCACCGCGTACCCCACGAGCTGGTGGAAAACAACGTGCTGGTCCAGCGGCAAAACCTTGGCGATGGGGGTAGCTCGCAGCCAGGTCAGACACCTCCGCAGCATCAGCACCTCCGGGAGAGGGGCAAGCGGAGGTGTTGGGGGGCAAGCGGAGATGCTGGGGGCCTCAGCCAGGGGCTGGTCCCCTGGGGCTCCAGAGCCAGCTCCCTGCTAATACAGGGTGTCAGACTGGAGAGCACCCAGAGACAGAAATCAAGGACCTATCTGCAGGCTGCCATGAGTACCCTTGTCCCAAAAAGCGCACGACCTCCCTAACCCGTTATTTATATATAATTATTTAGAGGAGACAGCCTGGTCCCACAGCTGCAAAAGCCCACAGGCTCCAATTCCTGCCCTCCAAGAGCCCCTGGCACAGGGATAAGGTCCCAGCATAAATGTGGCTGTAAATAGCCCAGGTAACCATCACCCCACACACCCCCACGAGCTTCGCATCCCTCCTGGGACCCAGCACTCACTGCGAGGAAGGCGCAGTTGAAGTTCAGGCATTGCCCGCAGCCCCGGGCCACCGCCAGCCACCCGCCGAGGCCGACGTGCCGCAGGGCGGCCAGGGAGAAGAGCAGGAGGTTGAGGCCGGCATAACCCCCCAGGAAGGCGAGCTTGCTGCGGTGGTTGTGCCAGTACGCCTGGGTCAGGTAGCGCGGCCGGCAGCTCCTCTCCGTGGGCGGCGGGGGCTTCAGCCAGCTCGCTGCACTGGGAGCAAAGGCATCGGATTGCTCCTTGCCCAGAGAAAGGGTGAAGCTGGGGCAGTCCTGCACCCAGGCTGGCACCCAGCCCTGCATCCGAGCCCTGCGCCCAGCGTGGCATCATGCCTGCACCCCTCCCAGCACCATGCCTGCACCCATCCCTGCATCCAAGCCCTGCACTCATCCCAGGACCAGCCCTGCACCCATCCCTGCATCCAAGCCCTGCACTCATCCCAGGACCAGCCCTGCACCCATCCCTGCATCCAAGCCCTGCATCCAGTGTGTCATCATCCCTGCACCCATCCCTGCATCTGAGCACTGCACCCATCCCAACACCATCCTTGCACCTATCCCTGCATCCAAGACCAGCACCGAGCTTGGCACCATCCCTGCACCCATCCCTGCACCTGAGCCCTGCACCTGGCTTGGCACCATAAAGCACCTGAGTTGCTCGAGTGCTGGCCCGAGCACCTCGAGGTCTTGGCACCCCATGAGAGCCTCAATGAGAGCATAAATCCCACGCTTTTTCCTCCGTGCAGGAGGAAAAAGGTGCTCGCGAGGGAACCCGCAGCCCCGTGGGGGCTGCCAGAGGGACCCACCGACGCAGCTACCTGATGGTCAGGTTCTCCAGGACCTCCGGGAAACCCTCCAGCTCCTCCCTGAGCTCCTCGAAGGTGATGGAGCCGCTGTGGTCCTTGTCGGCAGCCTCGAAGAGGGCCAAGGTGAGGTCTCGCAGCCGCTCCTCGGGCAGGGCTATCGCGCTCTCCCGCAGGCACCACCCCAGCACCACGCGCAGCTCGTCCGGGTCGATGGAGCCACTGCCTGCGCAGGTCAGAGCAGGGACCTCGATAACGCTGTAGCACCCTGACAGCCCCGTGGCTTTACCTTCGTCTTGCACCTTTAATCCAGAAATTGCCTCCCTTTAATGCAGAAATTGCACGCAGGCTCTTTGGGAGGAAACCGTGCCTGGCCAGAGCAGGACCGTGCCATTGCTCATAAATCAGCAAACTCGTGGATTTAAAAAAAAGAGGTGACCTAATCAGCAGTTTACCTGCAGCAGCCACGTTGTCATTTGGCTGGCAGAGCTCGGCGCTAGCAAAGCGATGCAGACACGCTTATCTGGCAGCCAGGCATGAGAGCAAACCAGATAGGCAAGAGGCTCGGCTCTCAGTTCCTCGGCCAGCATTTTATGCCCAAGCAGGTCAGAGCAGGAAAAGCAGCTCAAGAAGAGCTTTGCTTTTGTTATTTCCAGCTTTCCCAGCTCATGGAGGGAGAAGAGAATGTGCTGGGATTCATAGACATCAACGGGATTGAGAGTTGGGGTTCGAGCGGAGCAGAGATCGCTCCTCTCCGCAACCAAGGGTGAACGCGAATCGTGGGAAATCCTGACATGTGGCCGGTTTAACTGGTGGCTTTCACATGGATTTTTGACGCTTTTATCACGGGACGAAGGCAGCGGCGTTACGCCAGACAGATGCTTACCTTTAATGAAGATCCAGCAGTGAAGACCCTCCTACACTATTACCCAGCTGTGCTTAACCTAAGAGGGGACGTGACACCAGCACTGAAGCCGAGCAGCGATGCCCACACTTGGATGCTCAGAGGAGAGCCGTGCTGCCTTGCAAATCACAACTTTGTTCAAAAAAAGACAAATGAATCTATTTTTCATCATCTTACCATCCACATCGTAAACCTGGAAGAGGAATCTCAGCTTGTCCATCTCATTCCCGTGTACGAGCAGGCTCAGGGCTTTCAGTAGCTCCTCCAAACTAATGGTCCCGCTCCTGTCCGTGTCAAACAGCGCGAAGAACCTCTCGGCAAAGAAGGACTGCGGGGAGGAGGACAAATGCTCTGACATGGCGGTGGGATGCTCTCCACCGACCGACTCCTGATGCTACAAAGCTCTCACCGCCAGCCATGGGAATTGCCCGGCAAAAGCTGAAAGTCACGGGGAAAGCCCGAAAACAGGAGGGAAGAGCGAAGGCTGCTTTTTGCAGGGTTGTGTTGGCACCGCAGGCGGAGGGGGCTGCCCAGGGAAAGGATGGAGCCCTGGGGACACGGGATGGGACGGGGCATCAGGCAGCTGGGAGGGAATATTCGCTGGGAATAGCCAAGCGTGTTCAAAGACAGACTGTGGATAGCCAATCGATTTTGTATTGCCGATGGTTAATCGGTGGTTTCCACTCCTGCTTGCTGCAGAGTACCGCTAGGTTTCTCTCTCCCTCTTCTCACACAACACCATCCAATTCTATTTTTAAGCTTAATTTCCTTCATGTACAGTAAGAGAGCACAGATAGGTGTCAGGCTGCTGGTGCTGCCCGGAGGAAGGGACCCTGCACCCCAGCTCCCCCCCCACCCCGGGAGCAGTCACCTCCTTCACTTGGAGAGCGGTTTTGAACTCTTCGAAGTCGATTTCTTTGTCCTCCCCTGCGATGCTCCCAAACTGCTTCGTCACCCACCGCAGCCACTCGGCATCCTCGGCCGCGCTCATGGTGCAGGAACCTGTGGGAGGGTGCAGCGCAGGATGGGCAGCAGCCCCTAGTAATGCCCTATAGCCTTCAAAATCTGCTTTCTTTACTGCTCCTGCCATGCTTTCACCACCCACAGACTCCCTGCAGCCTCGTGCTCCGGAGCAAAAGGGCGCTACTCCCTGCCAGGCTCGCCGGGGTGGGACAGGGCATCCCTCACCGCTGGCCCCAAACTGGGTCCCGCAGCAGCCGCCCTGGGCTGAGCTGGGACTCGGGCAGCCCCGACGGCTGCGGCGATGATACACGTCCGAGGTGCGTGTGGGTGCTGCGTCACACGCAACCCCAAACTTCCATGTACCGAAGAAACGAGCTGCTGAGTCCTGCTTGTATCTGCCACGGTACTGACCACCACGGCGAAGGTGCTGGAGGTGATACTAGCACTAAGAAGGGGTAACTCCTTCCCTCTTGACCTTTCCTCCCAAGGCAAGTCAAAAGCTGGAGCTGTCTGAACCATCCCTGTGCCCGCACGCCCCGTGTGAGACTCTCGGTTGCTTTTACGGACCTGAATTAGCAAGCACCAACCCCCAAGATGGTAAGAGCTAGTGCATTTGCAGGGAGAGGAGACAGGCTGCCCCTGCGAAGCATCTGGCACATCCCTGGTCTTGCTTTGCCCTTGCAGGAGCAGACATCCCCGCAGAGGCTGTGCAGCTGATGGCTAAAAGTGAGAAATAACACCCCACCCTACCCACCCCCCCAAAAAAAATCTGCAGCTGCCTGTGCTGCACAAGAACCACAGGGCTCACATGGCCACCACGACCTGCCAGCCGCTGCGGGAGCAGAGCATCCTCCTTGGTGGGGGTCAGCCCACGATCCAGCTTTGTTCTCCCACTCCCCTCCTGGAGACAGAGCTCATGGCTCAGCTCCAAAGGGGCTGCGGAGGAAGGAAGGTTTCCTGCTTCGCTCCCTGGCAGTCCTGCGCAGTCTCCTCTTTCGTGTCCTGCTCTCGAGCTTCTGTAGCTCGTCCGGCAGGTTAACCAGGTACTTCAGGTGCAAGTCCCCAGGCTGCCTGGGTCCCTCTAATCACCCGAGCGTGAGCAGCGTCGCACAGCCCAGACGTGTTTCACAGCGTGTACTCAGTGAGGCTGAACTTCTCGTTACACCCACACCTTCATCCTCGGATTTCCCTAACATTTGAGAGCTCAGTTTTACAGACCGAACCCTTCCCAGACCCTTTCAGCTCCCAGCGACAGGGAGGTGCTGCTCCTCCGTTGAGCTGGGATGAAGGGACGGTGGCAGCAGCAGCAAGATGCTTCGGGCTTTCCCTTTGCAAACAAAACCGGAGCAGGGAGATGGGAAATTTTGCTCCCCGCAGGCACCCGGCCCTCTCTCCCCTTCGCTCTCCTCTCCTGGATGGTCCTTGCCTCCATCCTCCTGCTCCATCCCATTCGGTCCCTGCCTTCTCGCCTCCCCGTCCCCCTCTCCATCTCCTGCTCCAGACCTCGGCGCTTCTCCGAATCCCCCATCCTTCTGTCAGATCTGTCAGCAGCTCGCCAACAGAGTCCAAAATTACCACCGGCTCTCATTATCTTGGGGAACCAAGAGAAAACCAACACAGAGCTACTGCGTTCAACGAGCCTTTTTACAACTCTGAACCAGCCTGTGCCGTATTACCCCAACCCCCTCCTGTTCACCCTTCTCAAATGGCTCCTGTGGGACGTAAAACTGGGCTCGCAGCAGGACACGGTGTTCCCAGGGAGAACAGGCAGTGAGAGAGCAAGGTTGGGCAATACAGCTGGAAACAGGGCACAAACTTCTGCTCGCGTACAGGGAGGTCAATCCCGAGCCCTCTCCTGCTTCACGCCGGTTTTAATTTATCATCTTGCCTATCTTACAATCACACCAGGTTTTGTCATCAGGTCTGTAGCTGCAGCCTGGTTCTTCTGTTGCCGCATAATATTTAAAATGTAGCTGATCACAGCTGTTGTATGTTATTCTTTTAATTTCCTTTATTTTATATTTCTTGCGCCATTAAGCAGTCTCACCTCGGGAAGCGCGCGCCCTGCCAAATCCAATAAAGAGCTCGTATTCACCTGGTGCTTCAATCCTTATTTACTGGCCATCAGGAACACATGGGGAAGTGTCTTTTTCATACTGCAAGCTTTATTCCTTTTTGAACAAATCCTACTTGTATGCCACTAAACTGTGACTAAATTGGGGAGGAGGTTGCCATGGGAATGTCAGAACCAGAAACCAGGTAGTAAAGCATTTCTGCTTTACTACTCCGGCTGATGTCATGGGTGCTCCAGGCAGCAAACGAGCAGGGAAAGCAGGGAGATGGTTTGTACGCTAAGCGGCAGAGTTTCGCTTCATCGCCGGAGCAGAGGCAGCCGATCCCAGCTGGAAAACTCCCTTGGACTACCTACTGTCTCGTTTATTGGAAAGTTTGCGGAGCTTTGTACAAAAATCCCCCTCTGGCTCCGCAGGTACTGCAGACACGGCTCAGGTCTGGAGACGCCGCCCAGGGACCGAGGCTCGTGCTGCACATAGACCCGATGTCAGGAGCATCCACAGCCTCACCTCTCCTACCTTACCATCCAAGCGTCACCCTGACGTATGCCCCGCGTATCGGGCCACAAAGAGCAGGGAGAAACGCGGGGAAGCCAGCGGAGTCCGACAAAACACATCGGAAAGCCGTATGCACTGCCCTGCAGTCAGCACCTTTTCCCCTCCCGACTCAGTATCACGACAGAAAGCATCAGGAAACACAAAAGGCATCACACAAAGCGCATCTCCTTGGGTCACGACTGAGTCATTCCTCGCACAAGGGCTTACTCCCTAACCACGATAAGGCTTCCATCTGCAATGGTGCTGAACCAGTATTACAGTAAGCAGAATTTAAGAAAGTACACAAAAAGAGACATAACTATTTTAACCCAAATAAGAGCTGAGAAATTGCTGCTGTGGATGCTGCGTGCTACTGAGCTTCACTGTGAACTAATACAGTTTCAAGGGGGTTATTCTCCCTATTTCCCAGTGCAGCAATATTTCTTCTCAACTGTGTGTATTTTACACAAAGTTGCAGCTTTCCCCACTGGGATCCAGCAGAAACCAAGCACAAATTCTGAACTGAGCTAAAAGCGTCGATTCACAATCCAGATAAATTCATTTTAAAACTGTGGTAATCCAAGGTCATGAAACCGTATACTAGGGAAAGGGGAGAATAAAATATAAATCATCTTCAAGTATGCACTGGAGCTTACAGACACAAGCCCCCCTTTATACTCAGAGTATTTCCACTATACAAACATACTGTAGGTATCTAAAATAAAAAAGAGAGACCTTAAATTTGCTAATACGACTTAATAAATTGTGGTCAGGCTGCTACAAAAAGACCATAATATATTATATTCAGGTATCGTACACTGCACGGAGTGGGATACAGGATTATTTACTCCCCTTGGAGCTGGCACATGTACCAGCACAAGTCTGTTCTATTTCAGTTCTTGTCTTAAATTCCTCATATAGGTTTATGAAAATAAGCCCGACAAGTCAATCTCTCAAGAAAAGCACTTCTGTTTTCTCTGCCTGCAGAGATTCCCCTCTCAGGCTTTCAAAGATGACCACAAACCCAGAATTTTTGCACCGCACTGGCATGTATGAAGGTAACCAAAGCCATGCCAGCTAGCCTGAAGACAAGGACCCAGTTCTACTAAAACCTAGAGCAGGCTTAGAGAAAACTTAAGAGAGCCCAATGCAGGCTGTTTCCATTTAAATCACTAATCAAAACTACTTTCTAGAGTCAAATTATGCATCTGTAAAACTTTACAGGATGGTGCCTCAACTGCCTGGTACTCCAAGACCAAAATCAAACGTACAAACACATTCACTGGCCCCAGAATCAGCAAAACACCCGAGGATGAGAAGTAGCTAATACCCCAACAGCAAAGAGCGAGGCTCATGCCTGCTTAAACGAAGAGGCTGTAATTAATACAGAAGAGGTACATCCCTGTAATATTGCTGAGCAGTAATTTTGGCAAGAAGCAACTTTGAAATGTGCACCTGCCTTCCTGAGTCACTTCTTCAAAGGCAACATCCCTACTAATGGAGCTTGAAAATCGAGCTGTCTGTAGATGTAGGATGATAAACCTCGTGTTTGGTGGGAGGTGGTGAAGACAGCATCCCACTGCGGGGAGGAGGGAAGGCAGAGGTAAAGTCATCTCTGCTCCACGAGGAAAGTCACCCTGCCTGGGTCTTTGTGTAGCCTGAGGACAGTCAAGCCATGAGCCGTGATTTTAAGTTGTTTTTCATTGCTTCTTGCATTTATTAGCAACTTGAGTTTTGATACATTTTCATTTTTATAGCTCTCTTCCTCCACACTGGGGGAAGTTTTCATGACCCGATGGGTTAAGCACAGCAGCGGGCAGCGAGGGCAGAGCCGGCGTGTCTTGCGGTGTCATCCTAACATCAGAGATATTTGGTATTTTCCTGAAAGCTTCAACACCTGGAGTCCTGTCATGATGTCTGAAACTCACGACTCTCGGTATCTTTGGATCGAGAACTGGGTTCCCTGTCTTCACAACATGAATTTTTAAGGCCTCACACCAGCAGCTAGCTAAAAAGGGGCCGACTTTTATTATTTATCAGGATTCTCAATTGCTAAGCTAGCCCAGTTTTTACGGGACCTGGCTTGTGATTTCCAGGTGTTTGATGTCAGTAATTCTGAGATAATTCCCCTGCTGCACCTTGCTGTAAGAGTTCCCAAACAGGCGGAAAGGGAGGGGACCCACGCAAAGGAGCTGCGATGTTCCGCACTAGTGAAAAAAACACCGTCTTCTGAAAACACCCTCCAGTACTTCAAGCTTAATACAACGGGCACGTGCTTGATTATAGTATTAACCAAACCGTGGTTTGGTGGCAACTTTGGAAAGGAGAATGGAGGTAATATAGTACATCAGTGTATTCCCTCAGTGCTGAGTTTCAGGTAAAGACAGTCAAAAAAGAAATACGTACAGACACAGGAGAAATAAAATTTTACAAATCTAAGAATTAGATTTGAGAAATTAATATCTGTTAAATGGAGAGTAATTTTTAGAGATTTTTTTTTTTTTTTTTTTAAATACTGGCCAAACATTTCTGAGGAAATAAAATCTAAATAATTGTTCACCAGGGCAATTTAGTGTTTCTCTCATATTAAAAATATGCACAACAGCATCATGATTTAAGTGCTGTGCTCCATTTTCTTTTCTTAGAACATAATTTATCACTTTAACTGTAATCTGCAATACTTCAAACATTCAAACTATGCACAATTAATACAAAATTATAACTGGCCAATATGTATCAATCCAAAGAATCCTCCTCAAAATATCTAGTTCCTTTATTTTTTTAAAAAAAGTCAAGTTAATTTTGTATTTACCAACTATCAGAATATTTGCATTAAGGCAAGAAATGATGTAGATATTATCAAATTGTGCAACTTACATCTACAAATACTTAAGTCGGCTCAGATTTTACACAAATGTTTCTACCAAGCAGAAAACTTTAAGATGTTTAAATTATATTAAAAGTGACAAAACCCCCTTCCTTTGACGAATAGTCTACTATAACATTCTTAATACTTAAGCTCACCTTAAATCAGGCATTTGATACAGCTTTCATGCTTGTTTATTCAAAGATCCAGTTAGCTGTGGATTCCAATCGAAATGATTTTACCTTGAACGACTATACCGCAGAGATGCGTACTCTTTTAAAGGTTTAAGCCTAGTCGGCCCCAGTAAAGCTTTTCATGTCACATAAAAAAGAAGGATTTCAGCTGAACCGTTAAGGAGCAGCTGGTTGTGACATTTCTGTAATTACCTAGTTATTTCAGAACTACTTTACAAGTGGCTTATGGGTCCCTGCCTAAACACTCTGAAAACCAGAAGAGAGCGCGTGGCTCCTCAAATGCACGTAACCAAGTTATCCACAGAAACCATCACAGACCATCAGCTGAGCAAAGGCTGAGCCGCAAGCTCTGCGTCCAAGCGGCGATGGAGAAACCTCTACAGACGAGCTCTCCTAGCAGACACTCCGAACAGCCGGGCGTACCGCAGACCACAGTTCATTCATGTTCATAACAGGACTGTATTTTAGAAGTAAGAAGGAGGTACGAGTCCATTTATATCTGATAATTTTTAACCCCGCAGTCAGCCGTGCCTCAGGGGGCTCTGGCCAAGAGCACCCCACCGACCACCCGAGTGCAAGCAACCCTCTCGTCTTGGACCACGGGAGGCACCGGGCTCCCAAACCTCCACCTGTTTGCTTGTAATACCGTGGAGGTTGTTTCCATTTTGCATCCAAACTGTGCAAGCTCAGAAGTGATTCTTTCCTCAGGTCTTGCAGAAAGTCTGACAAACAATTTATTACTGTCAACAGGCACGAGTGCAAGTGCATCATGGCCACAAGCTTGTGCCGTAAGAAAGTCGCACTCCAACATACTAAGGGTAGGGCATTAGGTTTTTTTTAATACCTCTCTTTACCAAAACACGCACCTATTAGCCTAGAAGCATGTGAAAATCAGGCACCTGTTCTGAAAGCATTTAACTCTCCAAAATTAACACTTAAAGTTGTCTAAAGAGTCTTAATCTTTCTCAATACTGCCTGCTTACCCTTGGTAAGTAAGAAACTCGTAATTCACGTGAAGCAGAGAGATCTGCTGACTGTGACCTTACTGTTACTCCGACAGCGATGCCTATCGAGACAGCTACCTAGAGTTGGCGAGAATATTTGTAAAGGCAGAGAAGTTTAAAAACTTAAGTCAGAACTGATTACTTGCACAAAACCCTGTGGTTCAGAGTGCTGTATTCACTATTCATTATTTTTTTGCCTCAAAGTTCCACTGGCCCATTGAAGGAATGTGAATTATTAACTTCAAACAAGCAACATCAATAACAACAATAAACAAAAAAATCAAAGCTGTCAACAATTTATAAACAAACTGCATACTGAAAATTCAATTGTTTCAAAAGTAAAAACTTATGCAACTACTCCACACAATCAAAAAGTCCATTTGTTCACGTATAGTTCTAAGCGGAAAAGCAGAAACAATCATTGCAATTGCTCCTACAAGAGAAGACAAATGGGATTTTGGATTATCCAGCCTATTCCAGAACTGACCCCACTGACTTTACTGTTCGTCTACTTACTGAAATTGTCCATATTTATGAAACCCTGTCATGCAACAGTCAGGAGCTAAACTTCGCTGCTTTCTCTGATGCTTTTTGCTATCTCCAAGTCACATTTTTACTTCTACCGCTTACTTTTGCATACATTAAAAGTCAATGGTTTAAAGCCAACAGCCTATTGCTTTTAATTTTCATCAGGCAGAAGAAAAAAAGTTTTAAGAAAACACTTTAACTGAATATGCCAAGTTTACGAAATAATGACTATATTCAAAAGTTACAAATATATTTTAAAATTAAATACAATTATTTTCTTTACCAAGAACGTGCATGTTGTACTTCTCTGAATATAAGCCTTGTATCATCACGGTATAACCCCATTTTTAATGGAAAAAGCAATAAAGAAGTACGTCATGGATACTGAACTAAAGGACATACAAGCGAACATACTTAGTTTAAAAACATCTTTATGTCAAAAACCCCAAAACATCCATTTTCAGCTTTCAACCCATGCAGAAGACTATGTTTCAGGAAAGAACAATATTTGACAGAAGCCTTCTAGGAGTTTAACTAAACCCAAAAGAAAATCCAAATAAACAGGAGGAAAATAGAAATCATAGAGAGCTTCAAAAATCTGGCAACCAGCAGCAGAAAATGTAAATATCGCATGGTACGATATTTAAGTAAGGATGTATTTTCCAATGCTGAAATTGGAATATGTCCACAAAAAAAAACCCAAAAGGAAATTGGAGAAACTGTTGGAGCCAATTTATTGTTGTGCCGTTAGTGTAGAACATCGAGTGTATTAAAAAAATATGAGTGACTTGAGTTGTCATCTCTTATATGCACATATGAAACACAGTAAAATTTGGAAAAGCCGAATGAGCATTACTCTATTTCACTACAGTCCAATTTATCCTTGCCATGTAAGAAACATGCATAAAAACATTTTAAAATGGTAACTTTTAATTACTGGAATAAATACAGTTATATCTGGTTTGGGTGACCGACAAAACCAAAAATTAATTTTTTAAACCTCAAGGAAAGACAATGACAGTATTCCAGATATTAACTATTTTTCAGAGTGTTTTCACCCTTCTTAAAAGCTGGCATATTTTTCTCAGCATAAGTATCAATATATGTATTTAATTGATGACTAAAAGCATAAAGCAGATTAATCAAAGATCTTATTTTCCTGGTTTCAGTTGAGCTCTCTCCTAGACCTTGTGGACAGAGAGATGGAGACAGAGGAACAGAGGAAACGTTAGAAAAATTACAGTTGTTCTTAGAAATTCTCTACTGCTTTTCTCGGGCTTGAACTTCTGCCGTCTAGATTCCAGCCAATTCAACATGCCCACCGAGATGCGGTTTGTTTAATGCTCTCAGGTGCACTCTCTACTGCTGTCTGTAATGCTTCAATCATTCCTAAGATGACTTTGCCTAGAGCTTGATGTTCCACCTTAGGCTCATGCAACCTTTTTCATCTTTTTGCTGGTAGGTTCTGGGTTTTCAAACTTAATTGCAGTATTTAGCATTCCTTTTTTTTTAAAACATTCTTCAAAGATTTCACTAAATCCATTTATTAACTGATCAAGGGTCTTATTTTTCTTTTTTGTAGCAGCAGTTTGAAATATTAAGGCTAGCTCTTTCAGTACTGCTGTCAGCTGAGTAGACTCATAAACACATAAATCAACAGAAATATCTGGGTCAGTTTGGAATGTCAAAACTGATGGTGTTGTCGATGGAGTAGGTTTTCTTGTCATTGCAACGTTTTCTAGGTTTTTTTTTTGCTTTTTAGCGTGTTTCCTGTATACTTTTAACCAAAGAGCATCAACGGTATCATTAAGAGTGGGTGTAACGGCTGAATGCTGAGCTGGTGTGCCCTGCGTGGGCACATTTCGCATTATTTGCTGCAGAATGTCCACGAGGTTCTTCAGGGTATCCTCTTCTTTAGCTGCTTCTGTCCTAGAGGGAGTTGTTTGAGATGCTGCAAAAGAGTATTAAATAGCTTTTAAAGTTGTGTGTTCATGCAAATGTCCGAGGTGCATTTGCTATGCTCGCTTTTCAGTCAACATCACAAACAGCACAAACTTTAGTACAAATGCACTTTTGCTAGAATAATTATAATCTTCATACTTACAGAAAATCCATTCGTTTTGCCATACTAGATAGCAACCCTGCTTTCTTGAATGGATGAATAATGCAGTGAATTCCCCAGTTCACTCTGTCTCTGCAGTGAAATGGAGTTTTCTCCATGCCGCTCTCGAAAGCCGCAGTTTTTATGCCTTAATGAGCATGGGAAATGTGCATGGGATGCCTTCCTCAAGAGCTTATTGGCTTGAAAAAGGTCCTACTGCTTCGCATGCAGCTGAACTGCGGGTCGTTGGTGTGCAAGGGAAGAGTTCTTACCGTGCACTATAGCACCGACTGCGTCTGCAGCTGAAGTCTCAGTAGATGAGTAGGGATGATGCACCATCATCTGTCAAATACAAAAACTAACTTTAATCACATCAGGACTTCCAGCTCATTGAAGTGATAATATTCATCGCCATATTATCACACTGAATTTTTTTAGGTTCAAATTAAGACAAACTACTATAAAAAAACTGGGGTGGAAGAAGACAACTTCAATCCAAACATTTTGCCTAGAGGCCTGGAAACTCAAAGTTAAGGCTACTATTTTTAGTAAAGAAGCAATCAAACCAGGCCAAGAAAAAAAACCTCAGTTTGTTTGTGAACATATTCTTTACAATACTCAACTCATAAATTTGCTTCTCCTCTAGATGCACTATGTGGGGGAGAATACAGGCTTTTTCAGGTTTGAAAACGTCAAAATCCAATTTGCAAACGAACACTTTCAAATGAACATTCTAATTTACACTTTGCTTTCCTACCTTTTTTCTTGGAAAAAAATTACAGCAGGTAGATTCTAAATAGCTACCCAGTCTGCATGCTGAAATACAAGAAATATATGTACAAACTTCCACACGTGCAAAACGTTGAATATGAATTAAAGCCTCATACAAAGCCAGTGGCCCTACATGTACACAGTATATACTTTTGACATTAGACTTAGTATTTTTGAACAGTGCTGCACAACTAAGAAAGTACAACTTTTGAAGAGTACTGTACAACTAAAAAAAAAGTACCGCACATTCTTTAAAATGACTTGCACCTATTCTGAAATACTGAACCAAGCTGGTCATCACTAACAACTACAATAAAATGATGTAAAATTCACAGCATATCACAAACATTTGAAAAACATGGAAACCACATTATTACATTTGAAAAACATGAAATCAGAAAAGAACGTCATGATTATAGTTCCTATGTCATCATTAAAATCCTAGCACTGGAATAGTGTGACATATCAAAACTAAGTGACATATAAGAACTGCCACTTGGTGAAATTAATCCTCTTCACTAGGAATAAGTAAGTGTCTTTATGAAAGGTTCCACCTTGCAAATTTTAAAATTAAATTCATGCAATTTTTTCCATACTGGGAATCTGTTAGGATTCCTTTCTGTCCCCCTTGACATTGCTCCCATAAAAATCAACAGGCAAGCTTCCTAATAGTTTCAAGAGCAGCAGAATTTGGCTTATCATATACACAGCAGCATGGAAACGGCGAGTAATGAATGAGAAATAAATACATCCATGTTCCAAAGTCCCCTCATTAAAATTACCTTTACACGTTTAGCATTCCTGAAATCATGCTGCAATGCTAAAAGAAAGAAAAATTTTTAGAAGCATTCGCAGTCACTCAGCACAAACACAAACAACGTGATCTCAATTTGATACATAGGCTTGAATGTGCTGCTCTTTGTACTTTATAATCTTCTGCTTTGAATAGAAGTTGCCATGTCATAAGCAGTTCTGGTAAAGGAGAGCTGCACAGCTCTATTGTGAAAGGACAGAGGAGAGCGGCCTCTTTTTTACAGCTAGGTTTCTTTTTTTCGCAGTGAGTTCTCCGAAACTTGTATGGATTTTTTCTGAAACACAGATTCCCTTCCAAAGCTGGAATTTCCTTCAGAGGTTCAGAATGTCTAAAAACAAAGAGAAAATGAATTCTTTTCCCATGTAGCACCTTAATAAAGATACTATATTGAAGCATCCTATCTAGCGACTCAATACAGTCTAACCACCTCCAATGAAATGCTGTAAAGCCTTATTATCGACCTTCTAGAGAACATGATGCACCTCCTCTCCCCATGCCACACTGCCCTCGTGATCCCCCAGGTACATATTTGAAAGTGTTCAAGTATTCACAAGAGTTCAGAGGTTTCTTTTGGGGGGATTGACTTCTACCTTGCATAATCAGTTCATCCTAACAATTTCAGAGCGAGTTAGAAATAAAGCCAGTCGCAATTTGCCTGTATGACGCTGCACGAGTACAGAAAATCTTACTGGTCCCCGCTGAGCAATACAGAAGAGCAGCTTTGGAAAAAATACATGAAAGGTAATATAAAAATGAGGTCTGATCTTCTAGTGCTAGATAAAGGAGCTATGCAAGTTTCCACCTCGGCTATTAAATAACTTGCACAGCAGAATAGGACTAATGAAATAGCAGCATGTGTTTGTACAACCGCTTCTATGATGTGATCATTACAATGGCTATATTACTATCTAGACCATTTAAAAATTGCCCTTCAGTAAGTCTCCAAAATCAAAAAGACACACAAAGGGAAAAATGTCAAAGACAATATCAAACCTTGAAGCTTAACAGTAAGGATATGTTGCAGTAACTGCTCAACCTAAAATATTTCAAATTGTTTCCTAATTCTATGTTTTTCTGAGAGACAGACAATGTAAAATAATAAGAATTTCAGTTAAATCCTTCGTGGTTAATCAGGAACCAAAAGCTAGGAAACAGAGCTGCAAACAAAAATTAACCATTATAAAATCAAATTAAAATGTTACACAAACATTCATTTGCTCAAAAAGGTGTGTGATTTTTTGCTGTAAGAACGCAAACAAACTTCTGGCTTTCTCTTGTCTTTCGTGAGGCTTCACAATACCTCAACATGTAGGTAAGAAATGAAGTTTTAACTGAAAAAGTTATAGAATCTTATTTACAGAACAGCATCCACACAAGAAATCATGTTTGGAGCAAGGCTGAAACACAAAACAAAACAAATTTGACCTTTGATGACAAAGAGCTTTCCTCACATGATCAGTTCTCCAACAAGTGAGGGTTTACAGAGACTTTCATGCAGTGCTTTCAATAGCATGAAGTTTCCTAATTGCATAATTTAGATGAGCAATCTTAATGACTAAAAATTAAACTGAGAACAGGCGAAAAAAAATTACAGCTACACTCCTATTCAAGCAATGGGAGAATCTGAGAATCTAAGGGATCTCAAAGGGTTTACAGCGGAGAAAGTATACCGATTAATCCATTTTGCCTGTGGAATTACAAAAAAAAAAAACCATCCCCAAACCCACACTGTAATCGAGAAGATGGAAAGCCTCTCTGGTTCCTACACTGCGATTTGTCATCTCTGGAGGACAGATGTAAATTGGAAAGAGAGGAAGAGGACCAGGGCTGTCAAGAAAAATATTGATTTGTACTCAGCTGTCTTCTTTAGAATTTCCTCCAAACCTCCCCAGAATAGCAATTCGTGCAGGAGCAGAAGGCCCATCAGCTGTGACTTGACGTTGCATCCTCTTGCCTGCAGGCTCACCAGAAAGACCTTCCATCCACTGAAATGGCAGTTACTGTCCCCCAAAAGATGCTAACGGACTAAATGCTGTCAGCTGGGAACTCAAAGGCGTAGCTATCACACGGACTGATTTCCTAAATGTGCAAAGAAAAAAAGATATTTCCCCTCTTCTGTATCAACACAAAACATTTAAGTTCTACACTCGAATAAACTGCCAACAGAATAGAAATTATTATAAACTTTGGTGGCATCTGCAGGTGCCTTCTGCTCTTTCCAAATGTTCCTTATGCCTCAGTTAGCAGCAGCCCTACAACTTCTACCATGCCGGGAACAGTACGTATAAATGAGGAAAGGTTTCAGGTAATAAAGGCTCTTTAAGAGGTTTATCTTGCATTGCCTTCCGCTATGAATAGTGTTTTAACAGTTTATTCAGGTAGAATATTGTGGAGACAATTTAAAAGTTTTATTGCTATACTGGAGGCAAAGCCCAGCATTATTTTTATTTCTGTAAAATCTTCTATAATGGCTAAATATTTAAAATATATATTCCATAAAGAGGTACACAGAAGACTGCGAAAAGGCCATAGATGTATTCCAGTTCATTCAATCTCGGAGCAAGAACGTAAAGTTTTTTGGTCTCCTCTAGCAAGCCACTGCTCAGCAAACAAGCAAAGGGAAAAAGGTAGTTTATGCAGCATGACTTAACATGAGCAACGGCTTCCCACAGGCACACATACGATGAACCACCAGGCAGAGTCCTCTGTACAAACAGAGATACCAAATCTCTTCTGTGCCTGCTCCTGTCAAAGGTGAAAGAGTGATACGCTATGGAAGACCGTGAGCTCAGGCTGGAATAAATTCACGAGCTTTCCTCAGGTTGGTAGCAGCGGTCGTAGACGTGCTCCCCCTCCTCGACTGCCCCTGCTAGCCCGCACCAGCAGCATACGGCCACGCACTGGTGCTCCCCGTCCTGCTCGCTCGCTTTCAGACACATGCTGAACTCCAAGTAACGCTTCTGACAACGTCATTCTTGATAAAGTCTTGATTTAAGCAAGAGGAGGAGTCTTGATGTAAGTTGTCATTTCCATCAACAACAGACTAATGCACTATCACTGAGCAAATGCCTGTGGTTTGGGGCATAACCAAATACTTCCAGTGAAACAAATGACAAGCTTTGAAACGAGAGAATTATTTGAAGAAGCAGGTAGAAAACGCAAGGAAGAAAATGAAATTTAAAGCAACATTAGTTACGGGAGACGACAACTGTGGGGAGAAGATGGGCCAGTCACTCATCACTTTGTGCTCTGCCTCGCTTGGTGGCAGAAAAGCTCAAGCATTCACACATATTGCTACTTTAAGAGCTGCGGAAGAGCTATTTCAGCTTGCCACTTCCCTAAATACATGAACATTATGTTCCTTTAGGCCCCTCATGACGTGATGGAGTAACAACCCTTAACCTATAACTGACAGGAAATAAATATATTTTTATTAAGCACACAGAAGCTACATGGTTTCTTGGCACTTAAAACACCTTTTAAAAAGAAGTATCAGGAAACACCGAAAAGAATATATCTAATGCCACTAGCTTCAGTAGTATAATGATAGCCCCTTCAAAATTTTTTTGGTATTCAGCATTTTAATTTGGTAAGGAATTGCGTATGTAGCTAAGCAGGTCAGCATCCCCTTTATGGACAATTCTAATGCTTCCTATCTGTTTTCACATGCTCGGCACCATGAATAAAGCACAGCAAAAACCATGACTGTTCCTGGCAAGTAAACAGGCATGTGAGCCCAGGACCAGCTACATGATAAATCAGTAGCCACCCACAGAAGGGGCTGCTGCAGCCCTGGCCCCTTTGGGCCCTGCATCACCCTTGGGAAAACCTCAGACTGGTGGGATTTGGGGTAAAAAAAAAAAAAAAGAGGAACCCCAGCGCTGCCGCCCCCCCACCCCCATTGCGGCAGCGCCGAACGGCCTCGGCCCCATTGGACCTCCCCTTCCCAGCCCACCCGTCCCAGGCAGGGAGCTGGGGAACAAACCATAGAATGAATCATGGAACGGTTTGAGTTGGAAGGGACCTTAAAGATCACCTGGTTCCAACCCCCCCGCCATGGCCAGGGACACCTTCCACTAGACCAGGTTGCTCCAAGCCCCATCCAACCTGGCCTTGAACACTGCCAGGGACGGGGCAGCCACAACTTCTCTGGGCAACCTGTTCCAGTGCCTCACCACCCTCATCGTAAAGAACTTCTTCCTCACATCTCATCCCAATCTGCCCTCTTTCAGTTTAAAGCCATTACCCCTTGTCCTATCACTACATGCCCTTGTCTAAAGTCCCTCTCCAGCTTTCTTGTAGGTCCCCTATAAGTACTGGCAGGCTGCTATAAGGTGTCCCTGAAGCCTTCTCTTCTCCAGGCTGAACAACCCCAACTCTCTCAGCCTGTCTTCATAGGAGAGGTGCTCCAGCCCTCTGATCATCTTGGTGGCCCTCCTCTGGACTCGCTCCAACAGGTCCATGTCCTTCTTATATTGGGGGTCCCAGGGCCGAACACAGTACTGCAGGTGGGGTCTCACCAGAGCAGAGCAGAAGGGAAGAATCACCTCCCTCAACCTGCTGGTCATGCTTCTTTTGATGCGGCCCAGGATGCGGTCGGCCTTCTGGGCTGCAAATGCACATTGCTGGGTCACGTTGAGCTTCTCGTCAACCAACACCCCCAAGTCCTTCTCCACAGGGCTGCTCTCGATCGGGATTGCTGGACCTGCGCCAGGCACAGCCATCCAACGGGCTGGTGGATGCAGGCGTGTGTTAGCCACAGGCTGAAAAAATGAATAAAGTCCGTTTAAATATTGGTGCTCTGGGGGTTCTCTGCTATTGCAAGTGACACACCATAAAACCAAACCATTTTTAGGATGCAGAATCCAAATCTGAAATTACTGCAATCACATTTTGCTGCAAGTAGGGCAGAGAAATGCACAGCTGTAGGCAGGGTGCATGACCAGCAATAAGTAACTCCTTCCACCTTACCATCAATGCCTACCGCTGCTGATACAGGCTGTGCCCTTCAGAAACACCCCAGGCAAACCACCTATGGACCTCCCCAGCCCCGAGGTACTTTTTACTGTGCTGTTGCAGGGACTTTGGTCAAGGGGTTGAAATAACCCTGCTACCTATAGGTACCATGGCAGGGGTTGCCAGTACATGCTAGGGGTCTGATGGGCGAGAAGGTGGACCCAGTGTCACGTTTATACTAGAGCCACTGCCATGGATGAAATAATCCAGGTCCCAGCTCTCCAAAGAAATGAGCTGAACTGTGGAGTACAGGATTGATGAGGGTGTGCAGGGGCAGAGAGGTCCCTGCACGCACCCACACCTGACCCCTCGTCCGAGGGACTGATGGTAGCGTGAGTTGGTTACAATATGATTTACTTCTCTCTTGCTTGTAAGCATGTTAAAAGAATCAAATTATACTGCCCATCATTAGCTACTGCTTTTAAAGTGATTGTTCTGGTTAACATTTCCTTTAGGAAACAAGAGGGCGAATTAGAGGTAGCTGCAACCTGTATCAAATTGAGAATTATTTAGTGCAGCAATAATCCAGCTATTAGCCCTTACCCACAGCCACTTGCTAAGGAAGACCCTGAAAGAATTTTGAACTAACAAGTGGCAGTCAAGAACAGTCCGGGATTGCCTGTTCCACCTTTGCTAGCAATATTCCTCCAGTTAAATATGATAACGCATCTGAAATGGTTAAATAAGATAGTGGTACTGAATGGTTACACAAGATAATGCATCGGAAATAGGAGGAATAAATTCCTTGCCATTTAAACATGTCAGAGAAACAGCCTTCACACAGAGTGCCCTGGAGCATTTTTCTTTACAGACCACCACCACCACATTATCACTTTTCAGAGAAGGACCCCATTAGTATGCTCTAGTAAAAAGGTCTCCACTCTTCCTGTGGCCTTTGTAAAGAAGCCACACCACTCTGTCCAACTTCAAGGGCACTTTTCAGCACCTGTGGCACGACACAATAGACAGCAATTAGAAAGGACAGAAATACAAGAAAATTACGCGTACACCTTGATATGAAGGGGAAAAAAACCCCCATGACATCATGAAAACGAGTTGCTATTCATGACAGACATTAAATTTCACTGTTGCAACGGGAGAGAAGGCATCCAGGTGTTAAAATGAAGCTTTCTACTTGACAGGCTCACAAAGTTTGGTCCAGAGGAGTGAGCACATCACAGAAACAACCGTTCTCCGGGCAGCGATGACTGCAGTGGGGTCCTTCGGCAGAAAACACGGGGCTTGCACTGCCTAAGGAAAAATGGACTGCGAGCATTTATATTTAAAGAACAGCGGGAATAAAATCTGGGAGACATTAGCAGCAACTGACAGAAGCAAGCAGTCTGCGGGTACTGGAAAAGATGTAATCTGTGCTGAAACCTGGCTGTGCAGGCGCAGTGTCTGAATGCTCGGCTTCTCCCACTGTGGAGCTATTTCTGGGCTTGGAAAGAAATCCTCTAGAGGGAGTCAGAAAATTGTTTAAAGGATTTTTTTTTTTCCCTTTCAGTCTGATAATATCAAAAGACCAAGGGACCATGAGCCATTGCACAAAGAAAAATAGTAATTAAAGAACTTCGCTTCATTAAATGAGGAATATTTAGAGCACAGCAGAGGCAAAAGGATCATAGAGCAAACAGAAACATTTACACACAGAGAGGCACAGGCTCTGGTGCAGCGAACTGCAGACCAAAGCGGAATCTGCCTCTCCAGGGAACTTCAAAGAAAGACATTTTCACCTGTCAAAGAGATTTTTGGAAATAAAATCCATGCAAGCCAGAAGAGCTTTAGGGATGAAAGGCTTGCGGTGACAGTGCCAGGGGGAGAGTAGCCAGAGCAAAGTGAGGGTGTGGGAAGCAGAGGGTCAGCCCACCAAGGTCAGGGCTGTCAGCCGGCAGAGCTGGAAGATACGCCGTTTCAGAGCTGTGTGCATCAGCACTTCCAAGTTCCTGCTTCAGCCACCAGATACAGAAATACAGTAAATATTTCATTAGATAGCAGTATGGCCAACATAGCATCACTGTTTGTTCAGGGAAGTATTTTAAATAATTTTAAATTGAAAAGTTATTTTAGGCCCTTTAAAAATTACAGCCATTGTAAATCACTGGGGGAAATGCAGTCTCTTTTTTTTCCCCCCTAAAGTTATGAACAATTTCATTATATCCAGAATTTACTATCCACAGTTTGACAGGACACTTTTAACCTATTACAAAATTTATGGTTGTCATTTCAGTAACACTCTGTCGCTCTTTATCTATGTGAGTAGCACCACAAAAATCAATGGAAAAGCATGTGTGAAAATGGGATTTCTGTTCCAGGAAAATGCTAATTTTGTTTTGTTTGGGGAAAAAACCAAAAACTGAATCAGGATGAAGAGTTGCTATTGCAAAACTAACAAAATGGAAAACACGTGGGAAAAGGAAAGTTTTCTTTCAGAGCTTCAAAACAAATTTACTAGAACATTTCTTTCACTTTGATGTCTGCATTTCAAAACAGAGGAGAAAACAGACTGGCCCAGCTACCAGTTTGCAGCATCCAAGGCACCACTGTTGCAAGGGTGGTCCTGCACTGGGAGCAGGGGAAGGGGCTGGCCCTGGCAGCCGTCACGTACCCCCTGCAAACACCCGGGCAGCAACTCCTGCGAGCCAGCGCTGCACCCACGGGGAAGGAAACCCTTCAGAGAAGCTGTGACCGAACAGCAATTCCTCGTGGCCACCAAAGCTGTTCCAAATGCGGCACCTGGCTGGATCCGCCAAAATAAGAACCACCTCAAAATATTGAAAATAATGACATCTGAAGCCTGAAAGTCAAAACAAGACCATTTACACGATCAAATATGAAATGAGGTAGGAAAGGCGAACCAAAACATGCTTTCAATTTTTGAAGATTTTACATTTTCCCCCCCAAACATTACTGAAACATCAAACACATTGATTTAAAAAAAAAAAAAAAAAAAGCTTTTATATGAAACTTCTATCCAAACGTTTCTGCCCATTCCAGTTTAGTCCTAAACCCAATCAGTGAGAACTTGATCCTGAGAGGTTCCTCTACCAGCAAAGTAGTTGGAGTGAAGATGGCATTCACTCCAGGCAAAAGACTGGACTTTTTACTGCATTCCTCTCAAAACAAATTTTCTTTTTGTTGAGCGTTGGCAGCTCCAGCTTAGGCCTACCTTTCAGTTCAGTTAAAATACAGCTAATTTAAAAATGTAGGCTCATCCCTTTAGAACAAGTCTCACTCAGAGATGAATCAGGCTTGACACCGCTGTCAGGTGGCAGCAGCAGACGGAGTACCGCAGTACTCCCAAGGGCTAGAGATGGCAGTACTTATGCAGGATTTATAGAATTGGAAAACAGAAGGAAAAGGCTAACTTTGATATTTAATGGTGGGAACGCCACAGCAGGGGCTGCAGGTTGTCACATTAGTTCTGCATGCAGAGAGAAGCAAGCTTAGGGACTGGACTATTGCAGCGGGACTCCCATCCTCTTGTTCCTCCCCGCAGGCACCCAGAGAACCCCTCAACACCACGCAGCTGTCTCCCCTGCACCCATCAAATCCCCCAGCCCCAGAAGGGGAGCTTTCTTGGACTGCATGGTTTTCAGGAGCAGAATCCGATTCAGAAACGACTTCCCAGGAACAACCCACGAGTCTCTCTCCATGGCTTTTTGACCTCTACCTGGTAAATGCTCAGTTACTGCAAGCGATGAGCCAAAGGAGTTGCCAGTTCTTCTCTGTGACAGCTCAGTACACACCTTTGCTGCCAGCACGGTGCAGACCGCAGGGAGCTCCCCTAGGAGCAGCCATGCTCAGAGCCCCCACGCTCACCCACCAAAGATGCTCTTCCCCAGGCATCGCCACTCAAGACAGCCCCGACGCCACTCGTTCTGCAAGTTACTGTTTTTTGACTATGGTACACTTGAAGCAATCTCTGGATTGGTGCAAAGCGTGCTTCTTCCTTGAAATTTGTAGCCCCCTATTCCCTCAAAAAAACCCAAAAAACACAAAACCAAACCAACTGAACAAAAACCCAACAACCCCCCCCAAAAAACTCCACTCCACCCCCAAAGCCCCCCAAAAAACAAACCAAACAAAATCTACACCCACTTTTTACTGAAGTGTCTTGTTCCAACTCCTCCGCTTCCCCTTGTTTAAGAGAAAGAATATTATGATACATCTTACAAAACACACCCCACCTTTGTAATACTGTATTATTAGCAAAAGCAAGGGTTTCTCTATGCAGAGTTTTGTACCAATTCAACTAACTACATTTGTTTGGAAACAAATTCAGTTAATTCATAAAACTTGCTAGTATCAGTGTAATTATATTAGTATAAACTTATTGATGTAGTTCATGAAATTACTTAACTACTATGCCTAAATCCATGCATAATTGTGCTTAACCCAGCTCTAAATTTGACAAACATATGCCTGACATTTTTAAAGTGCTAGTAAAGAGTATGTTCAAATGAACCCCTTGGAGATCTCAAATCTAAATTAGGAATCTGAGATAACAGGAACACAGAGATGGCATTAAGTTCCAGAAAATGCATTCAGGCCTCAAGCCCAACAATTTGCCTATACTCAAAATTACTTGCAGCTCTGCTTGCTATTTGGTGTTACAAACTAGTCTGTGTTGATAAACAGACGACTTTGTTAGGAAACAGCTGGCATTTAGAAGCTCTTAGGAAACAGGAATAGGACACAGAGGGAGTCCACAGTTAGTCAGTCACCCCCAAGAGCTGCGTCACCTCTGCCAGGTTCCCCACTGCTATGTTCTACCTAACCATCAGAATTCACGTTCTCTTTTCTCCCCCTGCTACTCGACTATGCTGGTGACTGCTACTAACGAAGCTGGTAACGTCTCTGAATTCCTGGCCAATCTACACGAAAGGAACAATGGTACAAAATACACTCTTGGAGAGCCTGCTTTGGCCAAAACAGAGATAAAAAGTGGAAGAACGGAGTAAAGATTCCATAAAGTGGGACAGAAGAGAGGACAGAGAAATGGCCAGTACCTGGCAGGGCTGACGAAGCCAAGGTTTTCCCGAGTAACGTGTTGGTTCTACATTCACAAAGTGTGCTGTAGCCTGCATGTATCCTGCGGCCCTTTTCTTCTCAAAAAAACCTGACTTGATACATTCCTGGAGTTAGGAGCCCCGCAGTCACCTCATGGTGGTCAAAGAGTCTGGGAAAAACATTGGACAAAACACCCTCTCTCGAAAGTGATCTTTGAGACCAACTGCAGAAAGCAAAAAGCCCATGAGGTCCTCTGCGCGTTATCGGTACGTGCTGTTCTGGGCTCCCCGGTACAAGACAGACATGGACTTGTCCTAGAGCATGTGAAGTGCAGGGCCACAAAGATGATTTAGGGACTGCAGCATCTTTCACAGAAGGAGAGGCCGAGAGAGCTGGGACTCTTAAGCCTGGAGAAGAGCAGGCTCAGGGAGATCTGACCAGTGTGTATAAATACCTGATGGGAGGGAACAAAGACGAGGGAGCCAGACTGTTCTCAGTAGAGCCCAGTGACAAGAGGCAATGGGCACAAATTAAAAAGCAATGGAAGTGTCATCTCAACAGAAGAAAACACTGGGGGTTTTTGTTTTGTTTTGTTTTTTTACTGTGAGGGTGATCAGCCAGTGGAGCAGGTTTCTCAGAGAGGAGGCACTGTCTGCAAACCTGACTTGACACGGTCCCGGACAACCTGCTGTAGTTGACCCTGCTTCAGCAGGGGGGTTGGACTAGTTATCTCAAGAGGTCCCTTCCAACTCAAACAATTCCGTGATATTAGTCCCATCGGTGAGTTTCGTGCAATTCAGAAACTCCACTGAGAAAAATTTAAAAAAAAAAAAAAAATCTCAAACCATTATCAAGTTCCTGTGCATTACTCAGACAAAAATAACCCAAGGGGGGGACAAACACCTTCCGGTCAGCAGTGCTGGCTCCATTAGAGAAGCCCTAGTGATTTATCTGTCAATACCAAATTGGCTAGCTATGGACTTGCAGCTGGGGAGGAGGCAGTAGTGAATGCATATACATGTTGTGGAGCCACAAAACAAGATCTGTGACAGAGAAAAGTCATTCCAGACATTCTCAACTTCTCTTACTGCAGACCTACAGCACTTCCCAGTCAGGGTCAGCTGGCTGATCCCCAAACTGGCATTTGTTGAATAAGCTTTCTCAATTTAAGAAAAAAAAAAAAAAGCAGCATGTTCTTCTACATCAGTCCCTTTCTCAGTGTCACTGGGCCTGTTGCCTATCTTTACACACACCTGCAGCAGCCGGCTTGAACCCGCCACTGTGAGGAATGCAGCGCAGATGCACAACTCTTCCTCTTTGCTAGGGCCTGTCTCTACTTTGGGTGGGGGCGTAGCATCGAGGAAACTTGCAGTATAAAACAAGAAGCATCACAGGGCTTGCTCAGTTTGAGATCAAGTCCCAAATTTCAATTACCCCTGATGCAACTCACACAACATGCAATGCAGTAATTGCCAGAACACGTGGCACACCACCACAGTGAACCATGAGATGGCTTACCAGAACGATGACTACCTCCTGCAAGATGTCATCAGGCTGTTTGGCTATACCATTACTTAAAATAGCTTAATCATAATCTACCTATACACTACCAGCACTCTGCTCTCTCAACGGCAGCTGAAATGCAAAACGCTTAACACAAATACTGAGACCCTGAGATGAGTTTCAAACGTGGATGCACTCTAGGAACTCCTGAATAGTGGGTTGGTTTTTGTTGGTTTTTTTTTTAACACATGGTGCCTTCAGGAATGAGGATCTTAAATACCTAGAAGTCCTTGGACAACACAGACAGCCTATAGAACAAGCATGCACAGCTGAAGGTAAAGTCAGTCTGTTCAAAGAAAATATTCCAAATTGATTCATTTGGGGGAAAGATTAAAAAAGATTTTTTTGGTTTTTTTTCCAGGTTGTGAATTTTCTTTATATACCCTAAAAACAAAAGGTGAAGTATAACTAGTTACACTTTGCTTAAAAGGAAAAAAAAAAGTTTCCTGCGTGCTGGTATCTTACAGTGGATGCTGTGGTTTTCTCTCCCATGGGGTATGCATAGTCAGAATCCGAGAGAGAGGGTAGCAAAATTTGCTCTGCAAAGGAAATTGCTTTACTAGAGGTGGCTTAAAATTATCTGCTTTCTATTTATGTTCATTACTCAAATACCTGGGGAGAAGTAACACTGGCTGAGACTTCAAGTCCCTGCCTTTTCAAGCAAGGGTTTCCAAAGCTGACAGACCCCATCTCTGGGTTATCCACAGTCTCCCAACAGAAAAAAAATGCAAGCCGTATTTCTGAAAAGATAAAGAGGATTTCTTTTCCATCCTGTTTTTTAGGCATCATGGAAAATATTTTTTTTAAAAAATGACATTACGAACCACTTCTCCCCATTTTGCTATATGCTACAAGCAGGAACAGCAGCTTTTTGAGAAACATCCATAGGAATAATAGATCACAAAGACATGAGAGAACTGGAAATAACAGAAACCACGAAGAAAAAGATTTTTAGAAGGTACAAAAAAATAATTCAAAAGTTTTCTACTTACCCGATTTCCCAGCCACGAGTTGTCGTTGCTCCCCAACCCCCCCAATTCTAAGGTCTGCATCTTAAGCAGCTAAAATCTATTAGTCAGAGAATTAGTTTTGGACCCATGTGTATATTAGAACATCTGAAGGGAAATTAGGCAAATAATCACTTTTTATTCAGAAGCCTAACTCAATTTTAATATTAGAATAGTACTACTCACCTCCAGTCCCACCAGTTTTCCCAGGATCTCCACCCCATTAAACTTGCTTGGCAAGATATGACTGACGACACATTCCCCCAATGACATGCAAGTTAAGAATCACTTGATCATCAGCATTCTTTGGCAGACTGTTCCTGAGAGCGTTTCACAGGCTGCTGAGGAATCTAGGAGCTGATTAATGCTTCCTTAGGTATTACATACACCTGATCTATACTGGCAACCGCTTTTGGGGACACGAGGCTGCAAAGTCACATCTGGAGAACTCTTCATGTTCCACGTGGGTTGCTCAATCGCTCTGTTCCTTCTTTTTGCTCCTATTTGAGTGCCATGGCTAGTCACTCCTGTCTAATATCTGCCAAAGATCAGTATCAGTGGAATAGTAAACTTTGTACAAGGTGATCCTAAATAACATTACTTTTGGATTTTCCAACAACGTAACAAAATAGCCAAGACAGTTATTTCTGCTGAAGAACAACACATCTGCAAATCAAGGGGCACTGGTAAAAAGAAATTTCAATACAAAAGCCTTAGGAACATATTTATATAAAAATATGTTAAAGACAGCCAGAAACACCTTTCTTTTACACAAATCTCATAGAATATGAATCCCTCCTGGCCCAAAGTTGTGCACACTAAGGATTTTACCTTATTCATTACTTCCACTTCTTAAAAATCAAGTATAGCTAGCAAAACTTATGCTGTGCTCTATGCACATAGCCCCTAGGCAAAGGACAAAATGAAGTCTGCTTTGGGATATATGTTTACTAAATGCATGAAAGGTTAACAAACTCTGTTTCTAAAAATCCAGAGATGCAGAATTCCAGAGTCAGAAATGTAAGATAAGACCCTGGAAACTGCAGTGGATACGGCCAGAAAAATGTTAATGCTTACAAAGCACTGCTATAACACATTTTTTGTTGGGCAACAGGTTAAAAGCACTTTAACACAGATGACATTCACCAGACAGGCACAGTCATCCACACAAAGAGAAGACTATTTTGTTGTTGTTGTTGGTATATCTGACTATGTATATTAGGCAACGGTTTCATTTCAGTGCTAAGTTACGGCCACACTGACAGCCAAGTCACATATACTTACCTTGAAGCAAGAATAAACGGGAAGGTTAAAAATACTGTGGCACTTCATGGCTGTTTGAAAGACAATTTAATGTTCATTCTTCTACCTTGAAAGAAAGGCTAAGATGTATTCACTGCTATTAATGAACAACTAAGCAGCAGGTATGCTCATCACATCAAAAAAAGCTTCATAAGGCAAGCTAGTGGTAGGTTAACCCCAAACCAGTCCTTTCTATCAGCTTTATCAGATAAGCAACTGCCTTCTACTCCACTACTCACTATTATAGGATATTCCCTGCAATTTCAGTTGTGAAATAAAAAGGTTTATGGGACCTCAATATCCCCCTGGAAAATGATGGCATCTTGCAGGGATCTGAGGTTGGAGGTGATCAAGGAATCCCCAAAGAAACTGTAAAATTATAAAAGGGCAGGACAGAGCCACTTAATCCCTGCAGTGAGGTGGACTTGCCTGTATCAAAACCTCAAGCCATTAAGGATCCGACTTGCCTGAACAGCGGGATTGCCAAGGAGATCAAAGAGGACAGCAACACTAAGGATCTCGAGAGCGTTTCTTCCCCAACTTCAACACTTTACCTGGCAATTAAAAACAATGGCTTTCTGCACATGTAATCAACTGCACAACTGTGCTGTAAATCTGCAGGTTTCCACCCTCAGTCAGGCCTCAAGTTAGCTGCAGGGGGATTCTGTCAAAATGGGATCAGGCCACGAGAAGAGGTGGCCAGAACTGAGTAAAGGTGATGGCTCTCAGCAGGGGGAACTATATGTGTGCATCTAACCAAGACTTAAGGGGAGTGCCTATGCTTTTTAATTAAAACACTTAATGAGCTTAATGTACAAGATTCAGTAATAGGATCTTTTGGCAGGAATCTACAGGATACCCCTT